>CABHPH010162006.1:41330-47322 GCA_902168325.1 Peromyscus nudipes | reverse complement strand
AAAAAAAGGCAGAGGCTGGAGAGATGGCTCAGTGGCTGGCTAAAAGCAATCACTGGCTGCTCTTCCAGAAGACATAGGTTCCTTCCCAGCAGCCACATGGTGGCTCACAACTGTCAGTAATTCCAGTCCCTGGGGGACCTGGTGCCCTTTTCTGACCTCCATGGGCATCAGGAATGTACATAGTACAAAGATATATATACAAACAAAACACCCATAAACATAATTTAAATTTTCTTAAATGCCAAATGTCTGTGATACAGCTAGTATCATCCTTTATCACACAGTGCTTGTGAGGAAGCACACTCTTCACCCATTGTCACAGACGAATATTCCTCCGATACTGATTGCACTCATGCTCGAGGCAGACAGGGTCTTCATCTGCCGTGTGGGACTCATCTCACCTACTGAAGCCGCCCGCCTTAGCAGTTCTCGCCAGCCACACTCTTCCTGTTTCGCGCCGACGTGGTAACAGCTTACTGTAACTGCGTTTGTGCTTACCAGGCCAAGATTCGCACAGATCACCACTTAGTCACCAGGTGAAGGAGGCAGCATGACCACCTCCATTCTACATGTGAAGAGAGTGAGGTACAGTCACCAAATCACACCGTGAGAAAGGCCAGGCTCATGGCCTTGCCCAGGTACCTCTGCCTGTTACTACTGACCAACGTCCTAGTCCCTAGCTCCTATGGCTTGGTTCAGGAAAAGCTTGTCCATCTGTCTTCCAGCTCTTCACCTTGGCCTGGTGGAAGCTTGGTGCCTACTCTAACATTCACTGGATGGGCTTGGAGACTCCAAATGGGTCTTGGCAGAAATGAAGTTTAGAGATGGGCATACTGCACAGGGCTTTAATGCCAGCACGCCAGAACCAGGGCATGTGGCACACACTTTTAATGCCAGCACTCTAGAGGCAGAGACAGGTAGATCTCTGCGTTTGGAGCCCAGCATGATCCAAATAGTGAGTTCCAGAACGACCAGAGCTATATAGCAAAACTCTGTCTCAAACAAATAAACAAAACAAAACAAAAATAAATAAATAGATAAAATAAAATAAAGAGATGAAGTTTGGCTTAAATGGCTTCAGCCCCTGAAAAATTCTAAGATCTAACCCACACGTGTTCAAGCTGTGGCCTGTGGCCAATAAGACAGCATGCAGCCAAAGACAGCTAAAGAGTAGCCCGACCTAAATTTATGGAATGACCTAAAACATTATGGGATTTTTTTTTCCTTATAATTCAATTGCATAGATTTTGAGTGTCAACTTTGTAGATGATAGTGTATATGACCTTGGTTTCCCAAAGTAGTCAGGCACAGGGACTCGAGAAATCAGAAGTCCTGTCTCCAAAAGTAAAACAGAGCCTGAGGTTGTTGTCCGGTCTCCTCACACGAGTAGACCTCCACAAGCAGGCACACTCACACGCACATACATGCACACACACACACATGCACCTGAGTTTTATACACAACCTATATGATGCTTAATAAAAATGATACATTCAGTTTTTCTTAAAACCACCAGGGTTGTATAAAGCGAGGAATCCACGGGAGTCTGATTAAGAAGTATTAGGGAATTTATTAGGGTATGAATTGAGGAAATACACTCACAAATACAGAACCCAGTAAACAGCTGAAGTCATCCTCTGATCAGACCAGGAGCAAATCCACCTGGTCATTAGATCACACAAGGAAGCAGGAAGCAGGCAGAAGGCCCTCCAGAACCCTTCCCCCTTTCCTTTTAAGAGGTCACATACAAAGGCAAGAAGCACCGCCTCCTTTGGGCAGTATAGCCCAAGGTCATGGGCAGAGCAAATACCACTCACTACAGGGTTGTATTCAAAATGGATTGTGTCTCTAGACACTAATGCTACTGATGCCGAAGTCATTTTGAAATTGCTATCATCACATCCCTCTGAATATTGAAAACGAATCATGGCCCATCTGTTAGGGTATTTTTGATATTTTTTGCATCTGATATCATTTTAAACTAATATAGATGGGGAGAGGGGATCAAGTTAGATATATCCACTGGGGAAAATTAAAATGATAAGAGACCAAACAGCTACTACGTTATGGCTTGTGCATTTTGTCACCCAGAGAAGGCAGAACCCAGTCTGTAGGCTATAGCAACAGTGACTATTTTATGGTTTAAGAACATGTATGTGGGTACCCAGGAGGCCAGAAGAGGGCATCAGACCCTGAGCTGGAGTTTCCAGAGGTTGTGAGGTGCCTGATGTGGATGCTCAGAGGGGGAGTCAACACTGTCCGCTGCTTATCAGCAAGTGCTCTTAGCTGCCCAGCAACCTTTTTAAAAAGTTGTTTAAAACTTTTTAAAATCTCCCACTCACCACAACATTTTTAATGAAGTGGATGGAGTTCTCTGTCCAAAACGAGGAGGGAAAGGAAGGAAAGTCTTGCTCCATCTGTCACTGTGTGTCCCACCCAAGCTTCTGTGTGTCCCTTGTCCTAGTGTTGGGCATGTGGCAGGCACTGAGCCAATGACTGCTTAGGACTCAAAACTTTCCTCTGCTTAAATCCCCTAAACCTGAGAACAGGAACCATGGGGACTACTTGTAAAGGAAGGTTACAAATGAGCTTGGGAGAGGCAGAGTGGAGGGGATCAGAACCAAATATCAAGAGAACTGCATTCCTGCAGCGTGGCATAAATCTTCCCTTGCAGCATTAAGAAATTGTCTCCTGAGAAATCAAGATGGGGGTGTGTGCACTGACCGATAACTACCTCAGCTCTCCATAGCTCTCCCCATTTGGAAGGAAAGACTTTGAACGTCACCCCACCAACCTGGGATAAATTAGAATAATGTTTTACTTTCTAGACATTCTCAATCACAACTTTCCTGTGAGAGGGATACTTGTTTAGTTCCATCTTTTTATGAGAAAGTATCTAATCTGGACTTTGTTAGAGCCAGGAAGGGGAGTTGGGCCAGGGGCTACATTCAGTCCTTGGGATGCCATCTGAATTCTACAGAGTGTGAACACTGGCTAGGATTTGACCAAATAAGGAAGAAAAAAATGGGTATTTTAGAAAATTTAAAGAGTGTGGGGTGAATGGAGGCATCTTCTATGTTTTCTAGTGCACAATTTTCTCTGGGTAGAAGGAAGCTGGTCTGTGGAGTTTGGTGAAGTAAATGGAGCACCTGAGAGTATGAAACCATGACCTCAAAGCATCCCTTCTCCCAGGCTGGTGAGCCTGAGGTTGGATTTTAAGTGCCTTGCGCAGCAACTTTCTTCCTCTCTAGAGTTTGATTTGTCTGCTGAATCTCGCAATAGACAAATGTGTAATGAGGCCTCAGGTTGGCTGTCATTCCACCTGGCTTTGTGTTGTAGAGCACAGAGCTGAGCTGTGCCCGTGCAGTAGTGCAGGGCTATCCAGCATTCAGGACACCCAGGCACAAGGATAAAGAGCTTGGGACCAGCCTGGGCTACACTATAAGACCTAGTCTCAAAAAGGAGAAAATGGAGGGGAGGGCAGGAGGGAGGGAAGGGAGAGAGGAGGAGGGAGGAGAAGGAGAAGAGGGGAGGTGGAAGGGAGGGTAAGAAAGGGTCGGGGGAGGGAGGCTAAATTTAACTCCCTTCCCGTATATCTACTTTTAATAATATAAGAAATGAGAAGGTACTTTCTAGAAGTTTTCTCAAATATAATAGCGAAGGACTTTCAGCTGGCTGGGCTACCAAGACCCTAAGGTAAATATGAATAATAAATTTTTTTCTTTCTTTCTTTTAAAATCAACCTTCCCAAAGGGTACCCTTATCAACCAAAACCAAATCCAGCTACTCACTCCTTTAAAGAAGCAAACACACAAAGCGAAGTTTAAAATGGCATCTCAAAGATTGGAAAATGCCAGGAGTTGATTTTAGTCATTAATACTTCTGAATAAGTCGGTAGGACAAAGAATGTGACTAGAGGGCCTTCCGTCATTTACATAAAAACAAAAAGAATGATGTGCACTTTTCATTATCTGTTTCTAGACAATGCTCAAAAAAGCAGCAAATTATATTCCTTTTATATTGCATTTTTTAAAAATTGTCTTTAACAGCAGTCAGTGCGCAGACACATAATGGTTGAAGTGCTGAGAATGAGAGGCAGAGTGAGCGCTCAGCCCCAAATGGGACATCAGTTATCAATGCTCCCTTCCCTAAGGTCGGGAACATGGAAGAAGAGGAGGGCCAGGCATGTGAGAGCCAGAGCCTGCAGATGGGGAGGATACTCTGCACCCCTGAATTCTTAGCAGCTATTGTTACCTGCACAATTAGCCCCCCAAACTGCATCTGGAGGAGATGCTCTCCAGCCCTACCTCTTACTGAGGCATCTACCCACCACACCACTACTTAAAAGGGGTAGAGACTAAGCATGGTTTGGTCTAATGCATCAGGAGATAACACAAGTTCAAGATGAAGGGTTTAAGTCTTGACAAAAGAGTATTTCATACCATATGCTCATAGGAACAAAACTTGTATCTGTGTTGTATGTATGCATGTATGTGTGTGTGTGTGTGTGTGTACATGGGTGTACAAACATGTGAGTGCATGTGCAGGCCAGAGGCCAATGTTGGTTTTCTTCATTGCTCTCCCTCATTTTTTTGACACTGAACGTGGAACTCTCTGGTTCAGCCAGGCAGGCTGGCCAGTTAGCTCTAGGGATCCACTTTTCTCAGTTTCTCTAGCCCGAATCACTGTGCCTGGGTACTGGGATCCAAACTTGGGTCCTGATGCTCAGGCAGCGAGCATTTTACAGATTGGGACATCCCTCATGCCTCAGCAAAGCTGAAGCTTTTAGTTCCCATTTTCAGATATTATGGCTGTCATTCAGCATTCCAGAGCTACTGGGGGCAGGCCAGGGGACTAAAAAGTCACCAAAAGAGTTCTGAGCACTTTTTAAGGCCTCTACGGCTGTGAGATTTGTCCTGTTTCTTGGGATCACTGGTGGCACAGGGCGGAGTCTGGTCCCAGGAGGAACTAACAGAAGGGTAGTAGCACAGAATTATGTAAGTGTCCAGAGAGCCAGTAAGACATGTTTACGGATGTTGACACAGAATGGAAAAGAAGAGAATTGAAGTTCCCAATGAGGCAAAAGCGAAGTGTGTCCAGTGCTCACACCTCGCCTGCTCTGTGTCCAGAGCTCATGCCCTCGCCTGCTCTGTGTCCAGAACTCATGCCCTAGCATGTTCTGTGTCCAGAGCTCATGCCCTCGCCTGCTCTGTGTCCAGAGCTCATGCCCTCGCCTGCTCTGTGTCCAGAACTCATGCCCTCACCTGTTCTGTGTCCAGAACTCATGCCCTCTTGTGTTCGGGGCATGGCTGTTGTTTAGGACTTGCCTGAGACTTGTTTCCCCTCTAGTGTTGACTCTGCCTCTGCTGGAATCAGTATGCATAAGGACAGCAAAAGCTATTAGACATTCCTACTCTGACAGATATTCAACAAATGGCTCTACCATTCATTCCCAGGGCCCAGAGAAATTCTATCTAACTGAGAAACAAAATAAGAGGAGGAAGTACAATCTAGAAAGAGGTTAATTCGGACTGGAGAGACAGCTTAGGCAGTCCACTGTCTGTCAAGCAAGTGGAAGGACATGAGTATGTATCCCTAGCACTGACACGAAAATGCCAGAGTTAGAGAAGTGGAGACGGGGTTCGCACACACACACACATGCGCGCGCGCGCGCGCGCGCGCGCGCACAAACACACACACACACACACATGTACACACACATGCACGAACGCACGTGCGTACACATGTGCAGTCACATACATAGAGTCACACACAACCACACGTACAATTAAAAAACAATCCAAGGTCTACCCTTTGCAAACCATTGTCACTTGAACCACCTCGGTGCCCCCGTTTGAGAATGATAACACCTCTCTTCCCTGATAGGACTTGGGAAAGCATCTGTATGACAGATCTTCATGGAAAGGTTAACTATCCTGGTCACGGTATCTCTATGTTAAATTGTGTTTATATTCTTCACAACAATTTGTCC
>CABHPH010162006.1:8830-36330 GCA_902168325.1 Peromyscus nudipes | reverse complement strand
ACACAAAAGGAACATGGAGGAGAAAAATATGGAGTATGGCAGATTGAAGCAAGAGTCCTTGTAAGACAATTCCCTAGATTGCAAACCCTCCTCTAAACTGCCTTCTAGCCAACAATGATGAGAAACAGTGGAGGCAGGGAGATGGGCAGGCAAGCATATGTCATTTTACTTTAAAGTTCCGTGGAACGGTAGTGCTCACAACTTTCTGTCAACTGCCTCTGCCCCCATCTTTGAGCCTAGGGCCTCATGTGTGCTTAAATACCACCTAGTTATAGCCTGGCTCCTTTTCACCTTTTAGCTTTAAACACGGCCTCACCAAGTTTCTTGAGTAGCTAGGATCACCAGCCTACACCACCAGGTAGTCTTTTCATCTCTGAAAAGATAACAGTTCAGAGGAGAACCAGACATGTAATTGTTAAATTCTGGAACATATTCTATAGATTGTTCTCACGGACACTGTAGGCCCCACGGTCCACAGGAAGTCTGGCTGCAGGCTTTGTGTTTCCAGTCACACATGCTTCACTGGAACAGAAAACCTTGTTTCATCTTCCCTTGTTTCTATGAAGTTACTAAGCTGTGGGATCCTGGGATATTAGTTCACTGTGAGCCTCAGATCCCCTTCTGTGCTTGGTCCTCAGAGTTACGAACTGAGAAGCTCACGTAGAGAATCCAGAATGGTGGCAGGCACGTTTCACTCACTGCTCAAGAGGTTAACCTTCTCACCCTCATGTCCTTACGTTACTTCAATCACCAACTCCATTGACGGTCACAAAATCATTTCTTACTTGTGATATTTTTGTCTAAAAGTTTTTTGGTTTTGCTTTGGGGGGTAGTGACAGAAACTTAGTTATTCTAAGCAAACACAAGTGCACATTCTTTACATGACCCAGTTTTTCCGAAGCAAATTAATCTTTCACTTTCTCATTACATGCAAACCAGCACAACCATTGGAAGTATTCAACATCAGTGCAAATGCAATCTACTCAAGGGCCGTGTTCAAAACCAACAGAGCTTCTCCCGAAATCTCTTGCAAGTAATAAAGGGCCAGATAAATTTCCAAGAAGAATCTCATTTGTGATGGTTGTTTTAACTGTCAACTCAACACAACCTAGTGTCACCCAGGAAAAGCGTCTCCATAAGGGACTATCTACATTGGTTTGGCCTGTGGGCATGTGTGTGGGGAAGATTGTCTTAATTAATTGATGTGAGAAGACCCAGTCCACTGTGGATGGCACCATTCCCTAGAAAGGTGTGTGTGTGTGTGTGTGTGTGTGTGTGTGTGTGTGTGTGTGTCCCAAGCTGTGTACTGTATAAGAGAGAGTTAGAGCTGAGCACAAGAAGTTAACACATACGCAATTATTCCCTACTGCTCTTGAATATGGATGTGACTGGCTGCTTCAAGCTGCCGCCACTGTGACTTCCCTATTATGATAGGCTATACCTGGAATTGTAAGCTCAGTAGACATGTTCTCCAACAAGTTGCTTTTTGTCTCAGCTACAGAAGTGAAACTAGAATACCATCTCTGAAGCAAGTCACTCTTAGGCCACACATAATAGTGCCTGTCCCATCATTATTTCTAACTTTATTCAGAGACTCAGAATCTATTCAGCAACAGAAGACTGGGGAAAATCACTGACAGTTGAACCTCCCATTTAGCACAGGAAACTGAGGCTCAGATACCACTAGTGTCTTTTTTAATTGGATCAACTTAGCATAAGAACCTAATTTACAAATTACAAGTTCTCACTCCAAAGTCAGTAGTCCTCTAAGATTCTATTTCAAAGTAAACAAATGAATCTTAGTTAGCAAAATCTCAGCAGAAGATATCTCACCATGACCAAAAAAAAGGTCCATTAGAATTCTCTGGATACTTGTCCAGTCTCTTTTGAGATGCTCTGCATCAGACATACTAACACACACATATGAATGTCCAACAAATCCTGAGAGTGACAGTTACATGTAGTTGTCAACGACACAATCTAGACAAGTATGGAGTGTCAATGAAGAATTACCGAGATTAGGTTCTCCTGTAGGAATTCGGTGAGGGAATTTCTAATTGAGTTAGTTGAGATGAGAAGACACATGTGAACTGTGGGGGCTGCCACATGCCCCACAGTTTCCTTCTGATTTACTCTGCTGAAGTATCGCCAATGTGGTCAGTATCCCTGCTGCAGTTCTGAGGACCCAAACCCAAGCCTCACGTAGGGCAGAGGCCATGCATGACTGTTCACTTCCCTGTATCGGTGAATGAGCCCAGGCAGGTTTCAGATCACTCGTTCTTTCCATTTTTTAACTAATTCAGTAGGCTTCAGGGTGCTAAATTCTTCCCAGTGCCATGGCACCGTACTTCCTAGTGTGTCCATGCTGTTAAAATCATTTGAAGTTTTTCAACCCACACATTAATGATCACCACTACTTTTGTCTTCTCAAAAGCTTTAGTTCCTAAGTCTATAATATCTTCATCACTGCTGCTGAGCGATGGCCGGGACTCAAGCAGTATGTGAGAAGCCATGAATCATACCAGCTCTACATTTGTGTGATCAGTGTATCTTCACTAATGATGTCGCTAAAATACAACTGTAGCTAGAGTTTTCATGCCTTGCCCATGGTCAGGATAAATCTCTGTCACCCGCCAGTCCCACAGCCGCTCAGACCCAACCAAGTAAACACAGAGACTTATATTGCTTACAAACTGTATGGCCATGGCAGGCTTCTTGCTAACTGTCCTTGTATCTTAAATTAATCCATTTCTATAAATCTATACCTTGCCACGTGGCTCGTGGCTTACCGGCATCTTCACATGCTGCTTGTCCTGGCGGTGGCTGGCAGTGTCTCCTTCCACCTTCCTCTCTGTTAGTCCTGCCTATACTTCCTGCCTAGCCACTGGCCAATCAGTGTTTTATTTATTGACCAATCAGAGTAATTTGACATACAGACCATCCTACATAATACAACCCTGCTAGTCATGCTGACTATTTTAAATGCTTCCTAATAGTTCTTCATAGTTTATGGATTAAAAGTGAAAATCTTCAGTGTAATGTACATCTCCTCCTTCACAGAGCTGTTGTCCTGATCCTAGCTTCAACTTTGGTACCATGGTCCCTCCTTGCCTCCATCTGTGAAAGGCTATTCTTCGACCACTTGATTATGGGATCTCTCCCTATGGAATTTCATTTCCTGCTATGTCATATCTTTACACCTTGGTTCATATGAATTTCCAGTCAGGATTGTTCTCTCCAGCTCCTCCTTGTTTTTTTCTGGTCTGGAAATGTCACCCATTTTTCCCGTTCCAACCTAAGACTCACATTCTACATATAAGTCTTTCTTCAGGAAGAATTTGTTGTTTTTCCAGTCCTTAGGATGATAAAATCCTGATATTGACATTTGAATACTTGCTTATTTATATGTTTTCTCCCTTACCAAACATCAACTGGCTTTCAGAAAGGAGCCTCAGCCCTAAGGGGAGACCCTAATGAGTAATGAAGAAATGTTGCTTGGTTGGATCAGTGGATAAATGAGTATCATCTTTGCCAGCATCAGGGCAGATGGTCCTGTCACATTCCAAGGTAATCTATTTTAACTTCCAGTGTTATTTGTTTAAAGTATGACTCACACCCTCTATCAACATCTATCTAATAGGTGACTATCCTAACTGTTGGGCTAGACCACTGGCTGGGGCAGGCAAGGCCTCTCTTTTAATGAACTTTAAACATGTTACGCAAACAAATGAAGGTCATCATCATTCCAGAGGATGATACATGGTTGTCAGAAAATTACCAAGTAAAAACACAAGGGCAGGGTGGTCTGTGGGAAGGGAATACAAAGTTTTTCGTTGGTATCGGTTGAAAATGCCGAGAGGTGACTTCGAGCTGATTTCTAGATAACAAGATCTGCTCTAGGAACAACAGAAGTCAAGTATAAATACTACTTTTCAATGCTAAGACAACCACAGTGTCAATGGAATAGTGGTTAGTGGGACCAAGACCAAGCTGGGGTTCAGCTCATTCACTACAGGTCTTTCCAGGGAATTTTTCAACAGTGTGCCGATCAACCAGCAGATAGCAGCAGCGGTGGGCTGAGCTCGGGGTTCGCATTTCTTTAGTTCGGTTTACAAACTGCCAGCTCTGTTTGATTTCACTGACCTTTTAATAGAGCAGCCGAATCAGATTCCGCTTCTGTCTGTCTTTTTCATGTCTTCTCCACCCGCCCCCCCATCCTCTCTGAAGAGAACTCGACTGTCACTCATTTTTCATTACTTCCATCTGGACGCTGATGGAAAGAACAAAAGCTAGTGTTTTACATCTCAATCTGCTTCCTCCCTCTACCAGGTACATAAATACAACAAAAAATTCTCCATGACTCCTTAAAATACTTCAGGAGATGAAAGATCAATGCCTGGAAGTAACTTCAGGGCCAAACCCACAGGTGAGTGGCAAAGTCATCCATCTCTAAGTTTGAAGTTCTTCCTAATGCTGCCTGGACTAGCAGCTAAGACAAACACACTGATACAGATATGGAGATCTGTGAAGAAATTCAGACCTCTTACTAAGCACTCAGGTAATTACCAGAAGATCATTCTCCTTTCATTCTTGAGCGTACCACATTTGTCCCAGTTGCCAGCCCTCAACAGTTGACACTCTTCCCAGTTCTGCAGTACACGGTGACCTATCTTGATGATCTCAGCCTTCTTGCAGATGATTGGCTTAAAGGTGGTTGTAATATCTCTCAGTCAGTGAAATGGGAAGTAATAGCTCTAGAAATCCTCTTGGAAAGTTGCCTCGCTAACAAAATCCTCAGGCACACTGAGAGTCTAGGAGACCTACCTGAGGACAAACTGAAAGCCTTTCAGCTATTAATCACCCCTGTCACTGTGAAAAGCCACCATGGCATTCGCAGGCTCAAACATTAACACATATATACACGACGACCCTTCCCTCTCAAGGGCTGTGGGTTTCTCAATAGGGCCATCTCAGGGCTGTTTTAGGTAGCAGAGCCAACACTGATGTTAGTGATAGTGTACATAAAATCCCTGCTGAGTGACCAGAGACTCACTAAGGAATTGCTGCTCCTAGGAGGATATGAATTGGGATTTGTTGGCCTAAAGTTTTTCAAACTTAACTTTTGGAATTAAGTCACCGCTCTGTTAATTGACAGAAATATTTTGGAGCCTTCAAGGGTCAACAATGGAACAAGGATTTCAATTACTTTTAAACTTCTTGGAACTACCCATTTATACCCTTACACCTTCAATGGATATTTAAGGAGCACCCAGTATTTAGCAGGCAATGCCTAGTGCAATGGTGTAGGAAGTGTCCCTCGGGAAGGGAACAGAACCAGGAGGAGGACAGCTTAGAAGGAAAAGCACACTGCAGTATGTCCAGCAAGACCTAGTATTAGAGGAAAGCCTGAGCAAGGGATGAAAGACACAGGGGACTAACCTGGGCCAGAGGGGTGGTGGCCAAGTCTCCCTGTGGAAGATGTGGTGGGAGTGGAGGTGGGGCTGGTCCACAGGGGAGAAACCAGTGTTCCAGTCAGGCTGGAGTACATGTGTGAGAGGCAGGGTGCTGGGGGCGGAGAGAAGAAAGCCAGAGCCGGGTTGCATGAGGCAGGCTAAGGAGAATGTGGTCTTTCCTCAGCACTTGGAAAAACTTGGAGACAGCATAGAGTGTCTACAGAAGCTCTCTTCTCATCTAGCCCAAAGGACCCAGCTCCTGACTGCTGCTGCTTTCTGGTGGCTCTCTGTCTAGAAGAAATCTCCCCAGACTAGCTTCTGCTAGGACGTGAATGGATAAAGGAAGGTGGTTTAAATTATAGCTGTGTATTTTAAAGGACAAAATCCCTGACACATGAAACATATGAAGATGAAGTTTAGCAACTGTATTGTGATCACAGAAATAAGTCGAGATAGGCTAACTTGAAGAAGTATGGAAACAAGGGCCTGAGAAAGCTGTAGAATGTTCTACAAGGTCATTTTTGGTGTTTCAGACCTCTACCAGGACAAAGAAGAGCTATTTTTGGGGTGGTGACAGGGTTATCTTCCTGTTGGCTGTCAGCTACAGACAATAGGGTTCCTTACTTTGCCTCAACCAGAGGTCCCATGAGGACAAGACAATAAATACTTGGCATGGTATAATACCCAGAATGGGCACTAGTAAGGATTTATAGAGAGATTAATGATTGACTTCTGCTCTTTCATATGCACTTTTATCATGGGAAAACAAACCCGAGTCTTGTCCAAATGTAGACACAGAAAGTAGAATGTGACGCATGGAGTGTATTTCCAGTGAGAACCTGGTGAATGACAGCACCCAGGAAAACTGGCATAGCTCTTTGTCAGTTAAGAATCAAAAAGTGAGACTACTTCTAACAATAGAAGAAAGTCTAAAGGAACATGACATGGAACAATGTGGACTGCGACTTCTCAGTTTATAATGTTCTGTTTTAGAAGATAAATAAAGGCTAGAGAGATATGGCTCAGCAGTTAAAGAGAATTTGCTGCACTTCCAGAGTACCCGGCTTCTGTTTCTAGCACATATATGGCAGCTCACACCATTTGTAACTCCAGTTCCAAGGGATCCAATGCCCTCTTCTGGCCTCCAAGGGCACTGCACACATGTAGCTCATACACATACACACAGGCAAACACTTATACACATTAAATAAAAATATGAAAACCTTTGGGGCTGGGACATGGCTCAATAGGTAAGAGCACTTGTTGCTCTTGCAGAGGACCCAGGTTCTGTTCCCAGCACCTACATGATAGTTCACAATCATCTGTAACTCCAGCTTCAGGAGATCGAATGCCTTCTGACCTCAGTTGGTTTGAGGCGTGTATACGATGCACATACATGTATGCAGACAAAACACTTCTATACACAAAATAAAAGTATCTTTAAAAGAAGATGCCTGAATGTTGTATGTGTGTGTGTGTGTGTGTGTGAGCATGCGCATACGTGCATGTGCGTGTTCATGCATGATGTAGATGCACATGTATAAGAGAACTGAGGTCAGTGTTGAATGTCTTTCTCAATTTTCCATCTCCGTTACTCCCTCCATCACCCCTGAGTCCCGGATGGACAGGACCACTTCTAGCTCTCTACACGGATGCTGGGGATCTGAACTTGGCAGCGGTCCACCAACTGAGCCATCGTTGCCCCTCCAGTGCTCATTTCCAAAACTTCCTCTGACTTCTCAGAACAGAGGACCACTGTGGAAGCTGATTATTTTGTCTTTAAGGATGTAACAGGTCTGTGTGGTCTCAGACCTCCATCCATTCTGGCAGACACAGACATCAAAACAGGTGGAAAAAAACTAGAGAGGCTAGGAATATAGTTTAGTTGGAAGAATGCTTGCCTAGCACACACTTCTCTCTGGGTTTCATCGATAGCACTGTTCAAACGGAGCACGGTGGCAAGAACTGCAGCCCCAGCACTAATGAGACAGAAGCTGGGCAATCTTCAGTCCGGACCCCAGCTACATAATGAGTTCAGCCCGAGCTACATGAGACCTTATCTCAAAAGCCAAAAAATGGAAGACGATTCCTTATGTATTTTCTTAGTCTTTGCGATTCAAATAGATGTTGCCAACAAGCACATAAGCAAGAACAGCTAAAGGCTGCAAGATAATCATGGTCAAAATTCTCTTCATACAGGAATTCAGGTTTGTGAAGGATACCAAAGATGGAATAACCAATATTAATTTAAACAAGGTTGCCTGGCACATAGAAAATAAGGCAGAAGCCAAGTCCTGAGGATGACTGGCGGAGTCACTAGTGTGCATGCATGCACTGTTCCCCACTACACCCTTTGTAAAGCCAACAACAGCAAGGAGAAGCCTGTGTTAGGGTCTAACACTCAGGGGCATTAGAGAGCAAGAATCTGGTGGCTGGTTTGGTGAAGCATCCCAATACTCAGTAGGCTGAGGCAGGAGGATTGAAGAGTTTCAAGACAACCTAGGCTACAAAGAGGAAGGATCTATAAGCCCCTCCCCATCTCGCCTTCCTTCCAGCCCCCTCCATATTGGCCCTTACTCTGTCACCTAGGCACACAAGAATGGGCTGGGCTCTTCTTTGTTGAAATGCTTCTCTGGGTCTCTCCACCCTCACTAATTCTCCTTTGCTGACCAGAACTCAGCCCTGCTCCCTCACACTTCTGAGCTGTGCCAAGTGTCCACTCCATGCCTGTTTTGCAATCCGGACACTTGCATGGGGAGGACTGGGCCTGGGAAGGAAAGAGAGGACATTTCACACAAAGCAAACCAAATAGAAGTTTGGAAAAAGAACCTGAGAACAAATGATAGACTGCCTCGGCAGTATTCCCATCATCCAGTCTTTGCGAAGACACCAGAAGCCAATGTCTTCCCAGCTGGAAAATCCTTCCAGCTTCAGTTAAATCGGCTTCCTTCTGTTCACCCTAAACATCATATTGGACTATTCTCACTCAGTCTGTTCAGAACAGCCGGGACAGTGCAAACCCCAAAACCTTTGCATTCCACTCACCTCTCATACAATGAGAAGCCTAGATACAGGAAATGGCATTTTTGGTATACTTGAATTTTTTCTAGTGATGGAAATTAGAATACACGAATCCATGTTATACACACTGGGACACACTTTCATAAAAATGTGATTTAAAAAGTATTCAGTGTGTCTTGTTTTACCAAACCACCTTGGTTTTACAGTAGTAATCACCCCATGGGGTGGAATGAATCACTGGTAAATATAGAGCTGACATCGTGCAGCACTGTGCCAAGGGGTTCTCAGATGCCCAGCCAAGACGTCTGGTGCAGAGCGGCACTCGTCATCCAGCTTTGTTCAATACGGTACCGGAGAGTGCCTGGTTCAGCAGGTTCTGAGCAAACACAGGCCAACACTTTCCAAATTGAAATAAGATCCAGGAAAAGAGCATAGTTAATTCAGCAGAGCAGATTGCTGAGGCCCAACGGAGCCAGACTTGGGATGCAGATATCCCTGATTTGTGTGTCTCTCCATGGGCTGCAGGTTCACTCGCTGACGAGCTCAGTCTTCCTGCCAAGGCAAGTCACTGCTATGATGAGCTACCCGTGGAGCAAAGTGCTGTGTCCTCATATTTCTGATCCCATAGACTCAAGCCTTTATGCTCATCACCTTAATGATCATTTGGAAAAATTATAGCACCCTCCATGATAAAAGGACTGTGGATTACCCATGACCATAACCTTGCCATAGGGTGAGAAATAAAGGCAAATAAATAAAGGTGAATTTTTATTAGATAAAGCAAGACAGGGAACAGCGCAGAGGTCTCCATGCGCTCTGTGTCATATTCCTCGTCTGTGAAACCCATTCATTTATCTAACACCTAATTCCACAAACCGTGGCTCATAACCCCATCCAGGGTTGCTGAGCTGATAAAGAGGGGACACACAAACTTGGAAATAGTAAAAGATTTCTGGATGCTCAGTCACTAAAAGTCATTTTAAATTCGAACAGGTAACACATCCAAGGTGATTCTAGAAGTGTTTGCACATGTTACATCGTGTGACTTCACTACAGCCTTGGTCCTGAACACACAGCGCACTACCTTCACACCAGCCAAGCCACCACACCACGCGACTGGAATTCTGCCTGGAATACCTCAGAGTAGATTTGAGAGTATGGTATGATATGAATTTCACTGATTTCATTGTGTATATAAATTTTCTGCTCTTCTACAGACATGACAGTTTAATTATAGAAAACAAAGATTTAATATTTTTCTAATACTCCTCTTCAACATGTAAGTATCAAATTTATGTATCTTTGGATTATATTAAGTTAGACTGGCTGACTTTTAAAAAATGCCATTTGAACTGCTGACAAGTGTTATGAAGAATTACTAAATGAATTTGCCTGAGATTGGGACAGAATGTCCAACAGTTTCTGAACTGGCCCTAAACACACTTTGGTCATTTTCTTCTGCATATTTATGTGAAGCAGTAGTCTCAGCATTTATAATTAAAAATCAAAATATCAGGTTTGGGAAGATGGTAGACTCAATAAAGCGCCTGCTTCACAAGCATGAGGACCTGAGTTCAGATCCCCAGTACCCACATAAGAGCAGGGCACAGTGGTGGTGCACATTTGTAACCCTAGTTAGAGGAGCTGGTAGGACAAGTGCATTGGTTGGCTAGCCTAGCTGAATGGAGGAGACTCAAACCTAAGGTAGAGAATGATCAGGGATAACAGCCTGGGTTGACCTTTGGCTTCCACATGTGCTCACACATGCAAACGCACCTTTATACACACACACATGCACACACACACATACATATGCACATGTCTATACAAACACCATCCCCCCCACACACATCAATGTATTAGTCTACTCTGAAAAAAGCTGAAGATGCTCTACAATTCAGCTATGATTTAATTTTTTGTGTAAAAATAAATATACCCATCCATCTCATTAATATGCAAAGTTTCTTTTGTCACTAATAAGTGGTAACATTATATCCATATCACAGAATTGTTTTAAAATAAGGTTCTTTATGATTGATTGCCTATTTTATACACATACATACCTGGGGTTGCAAACACCTCTGGTGTGAACAGCAAACACAGATGGGAAACGTGTAAGAAACACGTGTGGCACGTGTGCTAAGCTCCCACTCTTTATGTCAGACTTGTTCTGGGCAGGGAGGGTTCTCCAGGATACAAACACTAGCTTCACATCCATTCCCTGCCCGTTCTCACTCTCAGTGATAGGCCCAGTCTTCAGCAACCCTCTTCTTCCACAGCATCAGAGCAGGCCTGCATCCTGGTCCTCCCAGAAAACCATCTATGGCATGAACTCCATTTGGAATTGATTTTTCCACATTTAAAAATGTACCTCCTCCCTTGGAAAGATCCTGCTTGGTAGTTAGCTCTTCTCCTTGACTAAACTGTAGATCAGTTCTCAATTCTCTTTCCATCTAAGTCTCCACTCTAGATTTGTACGCCTGTCTTTATACCATGAAACTAGCATGAGTCCTCCTGAATTTGTCTAGGTAGAATCCTTTACCTTTACTATCTGATGACCCTCTTCATCCTCTGCTGTCCTCCAGGGAACATCTGACTACCGCTGCCTTCAGCAGGAATCCTCTCCGGCAACTTAACAAGAAGCTTACCTCATCTGACCTCACCCCCACTCTGCTCTTCGATTAGAAATCTTCCCATTTTGTTGTGTTCAAAACTGAGCCCAGTTCATCCCTGAGGTCTCTTTCTACCCAGTACAATTGTGTCGAATAAAATCTGTTTTTTATTTCATTAACTACTTAGGCTCTGGTTGTCTTAGACACCAGTCATGCACACCTCTGCACAAATTGCTTGCATTATCCCATAAGATCTAACCTCGAGCAGAGACCAGCTGTGGGAAGGACCTGTGGTTTCTTTGGGGGAGAAACAGATACAAGAAAGTGATTATTACAAGTGGACCTTGGTTGTGGAGTGGCCAGAGAAGGCACTGGATGCATTAAAGATCCAGGAAGTAGGAAAGAGAATAAGACGGAGAAAGCCACTGAAGCAAGCGTTGGCAGCTCCAGGAAGTTCTTCCAAAGCCAAAAGCATGGGCACTACATGGAACGCTGCAGACTCAGAAACAAGCATGTGTCACAGCAACTGACACTTTGTTAAAGTAGCTCCGCCATACATAGGAAACCTACTTTGTATTCCACTTCAGAGTAACTCAACTTTCACTTAAGGTAGCCATTTAAGTTACCAAAGGTTTCCCATTAACAGCTAAATTCTCAGAAGTCTTCAAAGTCCATTGAAAAGATTCAAGGAAATTGCAATTAAATGTACAAAATGGCAGCATTTTGGTTGCTTGCAAAAAAAAAAAACTATAATTTTTCTGAGAATGAAAGGGAATAATACTGTCTGTAATTAATTTAGAGGCTCTAGTACATTGCAGACATGCATATTAAACACTCTCTCTTTCATCTCATCTGACTAAATGAATAAATACAATATACCATCCAGTCACACAATTGAAACATTTCCCCGAGTATTCTTTAAACACAATGAACAAGATTGCAATGGTATCATGATTGATAAAAAATGACAAAGACACTGTTAACCACTGAATACAAAGCAACAACATGAATTATTGATGCCAATAATATTTGTAGTCATACAAATTATAGATTGATGTTATATTGAAGTGTTTAGTCATCCAGCCAGCATACACCACACAACGTTCCCCAACCACCAAATTTAATGTCCTTGGATAGCTTTAATTCAATGTTACCATTCAAAACAGAACCATAGGCAAGCTACTTTTTTGATTCTCTCAGAATATGATTTTTCTACATTATGAAACAGTCAAGCCACAAACCGTGACTTGCACTTGCTAAGAATGTGCTATTCAAAGGACCATTGAAATGACTCTTCTAGGAAGGCTGGTGTTCTTGTTCTCACCTCCACAGAGAAGGTAACGTGACAGTCATTACCATAATAATCTTGTCTCGATTCTGCATTATGGTTGAATGAAAATATTTTATGGGATAGAGAAGCTAAGGCAACTCTCCTAAGTTAAAGGCCACGGGGGATTTTCCTTTGTTGATCCAAAGTACATTTCAAAAATCTTCAGAAACTACTGAGTCTCTATGAAGATTTTCTTTCTCTCTTATCTGTGAGATTATTTACACTCATCTCCACTGACACAAACATGCACACACACACAGATGTGCATGCACACACACACAAACGTGCATACACACACACACACAGTCACACACCTATAGAACAGCTCAATTCCTGGTTGTAAACTGTTGGTGTTCCTATGTTTCCCTAGCTAACCATCTTTCCATGCTTGGGGGGTATAGTCGGAAGGTTTCTCTGTTCCCAAAAATAATTACTCAGAGGCTTATATTAATTACCAATTGCATGGCAAGTGGCAGGCTTCTTGCTAGCTAGCTCTTATATCTGAAATTAATCCATTTCTATACATCTATGTTTTGCCACATGTTCCGTGGCTTACCGGTCTACTGGCATGTTGTTCCTTGGGCAGCAGGCTGGCATCTCTCTTCTCTGCCTTTCTTCTTTCTGTCTCTCTCTTCAATTTCCCACCTAGCTATAACCTGACTTGCCGTAGGCCAAACAGCTTTATTTATCAACCAATCAGAGCAACACATATTCACAGCATACAGAAAGACATCCCACAGTAGGGGGAAGCTACAGGGGTGGGGGTGGGGGTGGGGGTGGGGGTGGGGGGTGGGGGTGCTGCCATGGTTAGGCTGAACAACCTCCAAACTGTAAATTCCTTAAGAGCTGAGGTCAAGTGCTTTAGTCATATAGGATCAACTGTTTCAAATGCCATTTGATTATTCATGATTATTCACGAGGGACTGCAGAGCTGAGAAAATGCTAAACACCAG
The DNA here is from genome assembly GCA_902168325.1 of Peromyscus nudipes. NCBI lineage: Eukaryota > Metazoa > Chordata > Mammalia > Rodentia > Cricetidae > Peromyscus > Peromyscus nudipes. The sequence continues at coordinate 22,961 of CABHPH010162006.1, read as the reverse complement.
CACTGGACTTCAGACCTCATGGAAAGATGTTTCCAGAGATGTGAGACACATGAGATGCCATGTAGAATGTCTGTCAACATTAAAGGAAAGAGGTCAAAGGGGGAAACTCAGTAACTCCTTTAAAATATAGCCATCTTCTCAATGACATTCCTATGTCCAAGTCAAAGTCAGCCTGACGAAAATCTTCTACAGTGTCCAAATGCCTTCCTGATTCTTCTCCCACACCATTCCATATGCTAATTTCACTCCTCAAAACACTTTGTCCACCCACCTGGCTTCTGTCTCACTCCTGCCTATCAATCCAGCTCACCTGACAGGTACAGACTGACAATGTGACACCAGATTTGAATCCTTGTTCCTCTACTGCCAATTAGGCAATCTTGGGGAAATCACTTTCATTGTTCATGGCCTCAGTATCTTCTTCATCTTTAAAATGGAGATGATAACCAACCGATCTTGCCTCATAGGTCCATCAAGAAGATGATAATGTATGTAAAATGGTTGGTCACAACAGAGTCTGATCTATATAGATAGTTTCTAAAAAATTATTGTCCTCTGTCTGTGAGTTTATTCCAAAGCTGTACCTTGCCAATGACTTTATTAGAAAGCTCATCTGGCCACCGTCTTCCTCTGGTGTCAAGCTGAATTTGGGGAACACCTCTCACTAACTAAGTGCTCTGAGCACAGGATCTGAAACATGGCAGAGCATCCACATCCGACTCTGATGTCCATGGCTTGCCTAATGCACACCTGTCTGGCTAGTGCTCCAGCCTGGCCTCTGCCCTAGAAATGCTCATGTCCACCTCCCAACATACTATTTCTTGTTAAAGGCCAACCCCAAATGCCATTTCGTTCTTTAAAAGTTTTTTCTTTGAAGATTAATCTCTACTTTCTACAGACTCTCAAAGAATTCTTTGCAAAAAAGCCATTTTCATTAAAAGCATTTGTGACTGTTTTGACTTTCATTACACACATACACACTTTAAAAAAAGGAACTGTTTCTAAATCATATCTGTACCCAGTGATATACCTCAATCAGTACTTTACAGACCACTGCACATAATTATTTAAGTTGGATCAAAAAGAGAAAAGATAATTGACATGTAGGATGCTACAACTCATATCTGTTACATACAAATTTAATTTTAATTAATTTATTAAATTTCAATTAAGCTTTTTTTCTCAGAATTACCCTTGAGTGTTAACTACTTGCTTGAGCTTCAATATTTAATTACAAGCTTCAAAATCTCCTTTTTATGCCTTAACGCATTGTGCATACAACAGGCGCTCAGAAAACATTTGCTTAATTTAATTACTGAACTGTTTCTCTCCAGAAAAGTTCAGGAAACTAGATCAAGCTAAGGGTTTCACTTCCTTGGAATGATAAAGATAAGGGGAAGAAAGGCAGGACTAGGTCCTTTTGCTCTTTCTGGTTGTCATGGGAACACAAACATCACTTGCAGACTACCATTGGCTTTCTCCCACCCCACTTCCTGCTGGAATCTGTATGTCAAGGCCTGGATTCCCAGAGCTTCACTCCCAGAGAAGGTAAACAAGATGTCAACCTAGAGGCCAGCCCTTCAGCAGGTGGGAAAGAGCTTTCTCTGTGGGAAACATCAGCTAGTGTGTTTCAGCTAAGAAACTTCACCTAAGATGGTATGTTACATGGAGAGAAGTGAGGAGCCAGAGAAGAGAATTCCTGAAACTTATTCTCCAAATAACAAGGTAGAAATCAGACAAGTGAAAAATCCTGTAAACCAAAGTGTATGTGATTCATTTAGTATTTTGTTGGTTGGTGGTTTTTCATCAGGCTTTCATAGAGCGTCCTGCCACCATCTAGTTTGGTCTCAAACCAAGAACTAGGCAGTAAGTATCCAGGGATGTAATGGGAAACTCTAACATTTGGCTTTCTAAGAGGAAGATCCTGAATACTTAGCAGTTTCCATGAAGTTAATACTATCATATGGTCAAACTGAAGCTTTCAACAGACTGTCAATCAACTCAAGGCTGTGAAAAGATTCACTCAGCAGGACTAGTACTGGCTGGCTTTGGAGCCTCTCTATACTCTCTACAGTCCCATAGAGTCTTGGAGGTGCTGTCAGCAAATAACTAAAAGGGACAAGAATCATCCTAAACATACATTTTGGTGGTCTGATGCTTTATTTTTAATATAGAAAGCAGCATGCATATAACACACACATACACATGCACTTACAAAACCATACACATGTACACACACTCTAAAGGAAGGGGAAGCTTAATGTAAGAAGCCAGCTGTGAATTATATCAAGATCTACATAGCCTGAAAACATACAGATCTTGATAGAAACTGACCATATGTTCTGAATCTAGATTATGAGTAGACTATGACAGCTCACATCTTTGTTAGAGATAATAGTTACCTGTTTATCCAATCAAACCTGAACAGAATTGAGTGCAAGCAACCTTGGAAGTCTCTATCAATCATACCCGCTAGCATGCTTCCTCTAACTCCTGGCCAAGACTTTTCCAAAGGTTCGATTCAAATGAGTGCTTCAAGATGCATTTTAAAGACGGCAGAGCCACAAGATGGAGAAAGTACAGGCCCCACAGTCACCAAGGGAAGGCTGCTCTTCCACAAGGAACTAAAAGGAACTCCTGCTGGGACCTGAGGCGAGAAACAAAGTACAGTCATAAGGCCAGGCATGTTGTTGCAGGTGGATCTCTGGGAGTGTGAGACCAGCCTGGTCTACATAGTGAGTCCCAGTCTAGCCATGGCTACATAATAGCCATGTTTAAAAAAATTATAGCCACATATGAACTATGAAATGATTTGTTCATATGAGCATTTGTGTTAGCAACTAGAGTTAACGGCTACACTTGGGAATTCCTGCCAAGGGAATCACTTGTACTCTGAAAAAAGCTTACAGGTCCCATATCCGGAAGAGTTAAAACCAGAGGCTTGGGGGGAAACTGCAGACGCTTGATGCTCAATAGAAGCATTCTTCACTCAGACTTGGCTACAATGTGCGCTTTCATTAAATGCTTTTGTCTTGCTTTTGTTTCATTTTATACTTTTTAAAGGATGATCATCAGGGTAGCTCCTCCATGTGAGACAAGAAAGGAGAAATTTAGGAAGATTCTGATTGGCCCAGGGAGTGAGAGCAATACCATGTCTTCCCATAGTGTTGGATCCCCCTGTAACTGGAGGACAGATGAAATCCTTTCTCCCTTAAGTTGCTTCTGTCAGAGTACTTTCCTAAGCCAGAGGGCATCCCGTAGCAAGAGGAAAGAAGCATGTGCATGTATATGTTCTTCTAGTCTGTCTTTTACATAAAAGTATTCAATGATGAGACTCTACTCCAACCCACTGACCTAATCCTATGCACCTCCCCAGAGATCCTAAAAGGATTAAGTCTCCAAACTTTTAATACCTTACCATATGAATTAAATTTTAATACATGATGCCCTGGGGAACATACTCAAATCATATTCAAAGCGCAGTTCTCAGTGACAGTAAAAACTGATAACATAGTAATACATTTTAATTACCCTTCATTGTATTTACAAGCTGGATTTTTCAATCAAATATTTTTAAAGTCATATTTTAATGTTCTCAAATCTTATTAGAATAATTTTATATTTATTTTCCTAAACGTGACAAAACTGGCTCATCATAGAGCATACTAAGTTGACTTGTGTGCCCCAGTTTGCACCACAATAAAGTTAGTATATATTCCACTATGTATAATATATATTATAGTTATATACCATAATATAACTAACATTATTTATTATACTTGTACTGCATTAAATTTATTTTCACAGTCTGCCAATATCAACACTAATCAGTGTCCTGAAGTAATTGTGACCTATATTTAAGTCACACCATTTCATACAAAACCATCCTAGGCAGAAGAATGTTCAATGAATAAGTAAATACACAGTAAAAGTAATTGTCTGGGGGGCAGCTGGGATTTCCTTGGTGTTATGCCTTTCTGAAAAAAAAAAAACTCATGGGCACCTTTTCTTTTCCATGTGTTAGGGGAACCTACTGAAGCCAGGGCTGTCATAGCAAGCCATCTCCTGGTTGGAGAGTCAACAGCACTTTTTTTATGAAGATAAATTTTAGTGCCACATCACAGAACAAGAGTAGCTTGTGGTGGGTGTTAGCTTGAAAATGGCCATCTCCCTTTACTCAACCCCTATTTCCCTTCGGAGTTTAGCTGACTAGCCACAGAGTATGCCCTTTGCCCAGAAGACGCTTCTATCCCAGAGGAGTGACCTGTTTAATCAGAAAGCCATGGAACACTAGGGACGTGTCACCGCTTAGAAGCTTTCCCATCATCTCCAGGTTATGAGAAAGGTCCCTGAGCTCTCCAGGCATGTTGGGCTCTGTGAAGACCAGTCGGCTCACCAGTGTCCTGGAAAAGCACCTTGGAAAGCCACTAAGAGATGAGAGGGGATAATGAACGATCTTCTTTTAGTCATTTTTCTAAACAGCAGATGTAGGTGTGGAGAAACAACAAGCGCTCACATGCAAGGCATTAGTCGCTCTGACCAAATGGCCCAGCAAACAGTTCAAGGAGGGCAGATCTGTGGGCCACCGTTCCTGTGTTTCTGGTCCATGGTCTCCTGGCCTTCTTGCTTCCAGATCCGTGGTGGGGCAACACTTCATAGGAAGGAGAACATGTGGCAGAAAAACGTCAAACACCTGACAGAGCTGACTGGCTGCAGGAGATGCATAAAGTAAAAACATCCACTTTATGGGAGTTCACCTAGTCACCTCATTTTTTCCCAGCTAGTCTCAACTCTCAAAATTCCAGGCCGATACGTCGCTGTTTGTGACCAAGCCCCTGTTGATGGGTGTTGGGGAATGTTTCCTAGCTAACCTACAACAAGGCAATAGCTCAGCTGGATGAAGCTCCTCATCTTCTGGGTCAAGTGTCACCACTAGGATTTCATCAGGGAAGCCTCCTGGGAGCCCTGAGAAGGCTTAGAGAACTACCCTCACACTAATGCTTTTACATGTATGTATGTATGTACGTATGTATTAGAGAATTACCCTCACATTAATGCTTTTACATGTATGTACGTATGTATGTACGTACGTATGTATTTTGTATGTTGGAGAGGAGAAAGGACAACATACAGCATTTGTTTCTCTCCTTCCACAGTGTAACCCCTGGAACTGAGCTCAGGTCTTCAGGTGAGGCTGAGGAATCTCACAGGCCCTCACCACAGTTTAGAAAAACAGAAACCAATAGCTTAATAATAATCCTTTGACCCCAGAAGCCTCACAACTTACAGGTTGTTTATACACAGTAGGGCATCAAGAGCAGCCACCACCTGCCACATTTCCTGTTAAGGACTGAGGCCAGCCTCAGAGAGAGAGAGGCACGGGATGATGAGCTCCCTGACAGCTGACACTGAGCCACAGAAACGATTTTGTTCTTCCAGGAGAGAAACCAGAGTGCGCAAACCTGGGAATTAACAGCTTTATTTACTTTAAACTTTCATGAAGAAGTCTGGAAAATGAATAATTCATAAGTCTTCTTAAGGGGCTAAGCGTACAGACATGAACACCCAGTTTTTCCCCCTTACCTTGCAGAACACACAGAATACAGACACATCCATTCATATGGGGCCTGAGTTGGTCCCTATTTTTAACAAATGCCTATTATGTGTTTACAATTAAACAAGCACCCCAGGGGCCTAATTTCCACAGGGAAACCAGCCAAGAAATCTTTTTTTTTTAAAGCATCCAGAGAAATGGAGAAAATACATATAAGATACATGAATATTCCCACTTCATTTGTCCTGAGATTTTTTTTTTTCTGGGAGGAGGGTCTGGAATTTGATGAACCAAAACAAGAAAGACATGGGGCTGGTGAGATAGCTCAGTGGTTAAGAATAATTACTGTTCTTGAAGAGGACCCATGTTCAGTTCCCAGTACCTACATGGTGGCCCACAGCTGTCTGCAACTGCAGTTCCAGGGTATGGATCTGTTGCCCTCTTCTGGCCCCCACAGGCACTGCACACACCTGATGCACATGTATAAATGCAGGCAAACAATCACAGACATACAATAAAAATCAATGTAAAAAATTAAAAATAAAAAAGATGTCATCGCACGTGGCCTACTCCAACTTACCAAAATATAATTTATTGCTGTTTAAGGGTGAACTTTCGCATTCCTGAGCCTGAGTGCAGGAAGTCCTGCAGATCACCTTGGAGGCAACTCACAGCTCCCAAGTGCGTGAAAAACGAAATGCCACTCCCTCCAGCCTGTGCGAGCCGAGCGTCCCACCAACAGAGACGACAGAGAGGGAAGGAGGAGGAAGCAGCAGACATGACATGATACAGGCTTCTAGTATCGCAGGGTTTGATTAATTCTCATGTCAATGAAGATTAAGTGACATGGGTGCACGTAGAGAGTGAGATTAAATATTGTCTAATACGAATTCCAACTGCAGGTGTAGCATAGGAGTTGATCTTCTCTCCTTCAGTGAGTGTCACTAAAATTAAGAGGCGGAAAATGACACAGGCACACAATTCAGCCACACGAGGAGGACCTCCCAGAAGGAAACCCATGCCAAGGGTCAATGAAACCAGTCCTAAAAACAACATCCCTGGAGAAGTGGGGGAAGCGCATGGGAGTCCTTGAGAGAAAGCCTCGTGGATGAAGCTCCAGCTGAGCCCTCCCCCCCCATCCCATCTGTGCCCCTTAGTCCTCAAATGTCTGTGCCAGTCAAGGGGTGCTACCTGATCCTGAATTCTATACCTGCTCTATTCATTGAACACTTCCAAAAGGTCAAGGGCTCAGAGAACTTGACAACCCAATAAAAGACTGTCTAAAACAATTCAAAATACAGCACAGCAAAGCATGATGATATGATGATTTCTGATCGACCATACGAGTGGAGTTGTTTTTCAATCTTCATACAACCTCACTACAATTAAGACATTAAAAATCATAAAACTCATGACAATTAAAAGGAAAACTCTCTCTCTCTCTCTCTCTCTCTCTCTCTCTCTCTCTCTCTCTCTCTCACACACACACACACACACACACACACACCAAGAACCCACGCAAGGGTACCTGAGGAAGTCTAAACAAATCTCTTTTCTCCATGTCAGAGAGAAAATGAAAGGGTAGCAGTTAAGAAAACAAGACATTTTCCTAGGTCTATAACTAAAGCTAGGTAAGTACAGTGGGGGGGGGGTGGAATTACAGGATAGTTTGGGGGCTATGGTGGTACTGAAGGACATTTCCACAGGGACTGATAAGCCAGTTTGAGAGAGCAGAGTTTGGGAAGAAGATCTGAGATGAAGCTGATGTGGATAGGTATCAGTATTTGAAGGTGAAAAAAGGCAGGCAACAGAAAGGTTGGAAATCCATGAAGATAGAAAATTATACAACATGAATTTCGACCTATAGCGATCACGGGCTGTTCTGCAAACAAATCAAAGTAGTATTTATTGATCTTTCAAGTTTTAGAATCCACCTTTTGACAGATTAAAACAAGATGCCATAAGCCTCGTTACAGAAAAAGCAAAGAGAGACAGCGCACATGGAAGTACCCCAAACCTAATTTTAAAAAGTCAAGACTCTAAAAGGTAGTTCTTATGAATGGAAACACATTCCAACAAATCAGCAAAGACGGTGAAAACCTATTTGGATGTGAAGGAAGTATCCAGAACAAATAGCACAAGGACGGAGAAGCAATTGCTTTTTAACAAAGAGATCTTAGAAGTGTTCATTGGTATTTGGTGCTTTCAAAGTATTCCAATATTATTTCCTTTAAAATTAGTAAAAATTTAAATGAAATAATATTGTAAATGTATAATTTCCTCTTCAGCAACTTCCCAGGTAAATTAGTGTCTGTGGAGTGATTTGGGAAATAACTGTTTAGAACCGGGGTGACTGACAGCCGTGTTCCCTGCTTGTTTGGTAAATAAAGTTTTATTTGAACATGGCTGTGCTTGTGTTTGCTGGGTGCAAGGCTGTTTCTATTGTAGAAAACCATACAGCCTGCAGAGGGTAAGCTGCTCACTACCTTTGCAGGAAAGGTTATGGATCCCTGATTTGTAACATAGATAGTCTAAAAAAAAGTTATCTGTTGTCAACAATCACTTTCCAAGTGAGGCTCTCCCCACCTCCCCCAACACAGGATTCCCTTACTAAGAATAGGTGTGACATGCCTCAGGACTTAATGTCTACTACTGGCTTCTTTGAAGGGTGTCAGTGGTACTCATGGGAGATATCTCTGTACATGGCGATCTCCTGGCCATTTATAAAACAGCCAGTCTAAGCCCTTGCATTTCCACATGCTGGGGGATTTCCTAGGAATAAATAAAGAGCATTCTTTACATGTTCACATCAGAGTGAATGTTGCCTGGATCTCAGCGTGGATCACCTAGCACAAGGATTCAGCAATTCCAAACCAAAGACTACTCAGATGAGAATAAAGACATCCCACAGATACTTTTTAAACAAAAACAGAGATGCCAGCCTGAATGCTGTGTCCTTCATCTTTTTCATCACAGTTCTTTGGATATGAAGGATAATCCTTTAAATTTCCTGAAGTGGGCCCTTAAAGTGGCACCTGCTATAACCTGAGTTTGGAGACCTCAGTTCACTGTCCAGAACCCACAAGGTAGAAGGAGAGAACTGACTCCTACAAGTTGTCCTCTGACCTCCACATATCCTACCCCATGTACACAAAGTAAAATAAGCACAATTGTTTTAAATTTAAATATAAATAAGTAAATTGCATCATGGTAAACTCAATTTATAGAAAGAACAGACATGAAAGAAACTGACTGATGATGGCCAAGGAAGGCATTTTTAAAATAGCAGTGTTCCTCCTCAAGGCCAAGGGCTGACTCTGCCGAAACTATGTTGAGAGTCAAGGTCAAAACCAATCACACCCCTCAGCTTGCCTTCTCTGTACAAGAGCAATCTTCCAGCAGCACCTCCTGCATTTTAGTATTTAGCAGGAAGTTTCCAGGAAATGTCTAGGGAAAAGGCCGCAGCCCTGATGTGGACAAATTTTGGAAGTGGAATCTCAACCTGGTTTTAAAGAAACTAACTTGAAGCTGTGTATGAAGATTTTTTTTTAAGAGATCCTTTCTAGATTTGTAGCTTGCTTTCTCACTTATTAACTATCAGGTTTCCTGTAGTCACAAACATGATACTCTATGCACTGTTAATGTCTTCGGCATTTGAGTTGTTCCTATGACTAGAACTAGATCAAAGAAGAGGTCGTTTTGGGAGTCGTGGTTAACAGATCTCTTAGTTGACCTCCTAGGAATGACAGAAATTTGCCCTGTTCCTGACAGCACCCCACTATGCCATGTGTGATCCCCTGGTTCACCCTAGCTCAGCAGCATCCATTTCCAGTACCATTGTTCGAGGGACTCTCGAAGTGGCTCCTAGTCTCTCGAGTGCTTTGCTGGATGCTCTGTCTGAGGCCTCTGTTGAGAGCTCTTGACGTCTGACACCAGCAAGAAAGAGGCCATTCAGAACAGAATCACATCTCTTCTAAGAATTTCTCACGTGTGGTCTCATTTAATCAGCACAACAACCTTAGAAGGTTTTTTGTTTTTGTTTTTGTTTTGTTTTGTAAAATAGCCCCTCTAGCTTATACATGAGAGAACTGAAGTATTCCGAGATATGTACATTGTCCAAGTCTACCAAAAAGTCTAGGAAAAAGCAGGGTCCAAATTCAGACAGTCTAGGTCAATAGTCCTTCAGCATCTCTTATCACCTGGCTTAGTCACCATTCTATTGCTATGAAGACACCATGACCAAGGCAACATACAAGAGAATGCATTTAATCAGGGGCTTGCTTACAGTTACAGTTTACCAACATAGCATGGAGTGTGACGGCAGGCCGGCAGGCCAGCAGGCATGGAACAGGAGCAGTAGCGAAGACCTTATATTCTGATCTGCAGGCAGGAGTCCAAGAGAGAGTGACTGGGTCTGGGCTGGGTTTTTGAAATCTCAAAACCCATCCCCAGTGACACACATTCTCCAAGGCCACACCTCCTAATCCCTCCTAAACAGTCCATCAGGTGGGAACCAAACATTCAAATACTTGAGCCTATGGTAGTCATTCTCATTCAAACCACCACAGCTCACAAGACACTATACAACCCGGTAATCACCCACATACTGTAATGAAGAAGATCCATCTTGAGACTAGACAGAACACCATCTATTGCTGACTCAGGAAAGGGTGTGAAGTTCCTCAGAGGTGAGCTTACATGACTACAATTAGCCAGAAATGTTCAGAAGCTGTTCTGTTTTCAATCAAAAGCTATGTCTGCTCATCTCTTCCTGTACATGTAGTGTTCATGAATGATAAGGTATCACTCCCTGTATCACACCAATCTACCACTGCCCACAGCCTGTTCACGTGAGCTTCAGCAGTTAACACCACTGAGATCACGGCAGATGAGACATCTGGTGCAGCGTCATGGAGTCTCAAGTCCTAAGAGATGTGGGCCCTTGGGTGAGATGTTTAATCTCTATGAACTTCAGTGTTTTTATCTGTGAAGCTGGAATTAAAAAATCCTTGTGACTATCCCTAAAAATCCACAGGGTCGATATAAGGGTCTAGGCTAACAGGCTTAGAAGAGGGTAGAGCACATGGTAAATCTTTGCAAAACTGAAGTTATTATTTTCAGATGTGGAAAATGTTACTCCCATCTGACAGCATTTTGAAAATCAACACGATTTGTGGTATAAATTACTTTCAGAAGCATAATATAAAGATGTACCCAAAGATTAAATTAAACACATTCATCCTTTTAAAGAAAATCAATGCTAATATACAACAGTATTAAAATTTTCTTAATATCACATCTGTAGACCTTAGGGAAATGTAGTTACTATGAAAAAGAACTAATGCTTCATTATTTGTCACCCAAACATGTCAATTATCAGTATGAATGTATATCTAAATATTGATTTCAGTATTAATAATCATAGTTAATGTATATTTCAACAATAATTCCTGAGTTAAACTAAAGAAATAGACATTTCTCTTGCTATATGGTGTGAGGATGCTGTTGTTATCATAATGCTAACTGTGGTTCTACAGTAGAGCAGGATAGCCAGGAAAATGGTGTGAACGCAAAGCCCTGAGTAGAGCAGGCTAGCCCTCCCTGTACCTTCCATATGAAAGACCCAAAGCTGGTGAGAACATGGTCTACAGGCCACAGTTCTGACCACATTATATTACAGATTCAGTCAGAGGTTCCTTAGGCTAGTGAAGTGTAAGAACTTTGCTTGTACATCAGACAGATGTGGGGTTAAATCTGATACTAGTCACCAGCCACGAAATAATGCGCCAGGCCTTTGACTCCTTCTGAGTCCCAGTTTTCTAGTCCATCCATGGAGAACTCACGGCACCGGGCTGCTGTAAGGATGAAGCTACCTTGGGTAAGCACAGTGTTTAATAGCAACACATCTGGAATATTATTGATGTCATCTATATTCCCAAAGTTAATATGAGAACTGCACCAAGTATACACTATTTTGTTCTCTCTCACACACAAACACAGTTTGTAGGCATCTCAGATGGTGCTCTTAATGTCACCATCCCTGGGGGCCAGTGAGACTGTTGATCACTGCCAAAGCACAACTTTCTACCAATGATTACATGAGTTACCCTCTCCCCACTCAGCATAGATTTGCTGGAGAATAAGTTGTAGGGCTAGAAGGAATCCTCCAGTCTATAATCAGCATCTTCATTTCTGGTACAGAATAAAGCCTTTGGCTATCATCAAAATAACATTTTCTTTGAGGCACTAGTCCAAGATCTCCATAACAGAGATTCACAAGCAGAAGAAACAGAGCCAATGTGCATATTTATAGGTCACTGCCTTGGTACACGGCCAAATGGATTTTTGTAGCCAAGATCTCTGCCAAAGGGACTATCTGTGGGTTTTCTTAATGCTATCTCAAAACCTTTTAAAATAATAAATAGAAACGAAAAGAAAAATAGAGGCATCAGAATGGTGATTCGGAACTATCCTATGACGCTTGTGAATCAGCGCTGCTCAGCCCGAGGACAAGTGACAATTGTCTTTCCTGTGTAAGACATTGAGAAAAACTGGAACATAAAACTGGGAGTGATTGAGGGGAGCAGGGTGGTGGCTCTGCATGGTTAGAGACCTAAATTTAAAGCAGTCCTGAAGCACTGTTCTTAGGGACACCAGTAGAGTGATCTAGGCTGGCTCCCCAAGGCTGGGCCATCCTGCATCATGTCAACAGAACAAACACACTGAGAGACCCCTTTCTCCGACATCTTCCTGCTAAAAACTAGCAAACCAAGAAAAAAACAAACAAACAAACAAATAACAAGGGTGATACTACGAAAAAAAAATGTGTCCTTTTGCCTGGAGAGATGGCTCATCACCTAGGAACACTTCCTACTCTTGCAGAGGACCCTGGTTCATTTCCCAACACCCACAGGGCAGCTCACAGCCCTCTGTAACACCAGTTTAGGGGATTTCACACCCTTTTCTGGCTTCTGAACATACCAGGTAAGCACGTGATGCCCACACATACACTTTGCCAAAAACACTCATTATCTACAGAATAAAAATAAACAAATATTTAATAAAAATAAATGATTATAATAAAACCATTACTTCCCAAATTGTGAAAACAGGGTATTTTTCATGGTTTGTTAAGGCATGGGGACAGAGAAGCTGAAAGTTATACTGATTCATGAAATGTTAGCAACTGGCCAACGTGTCCTTGAATTTTCTGAGTCTGAGAAAGGAGAGCCCCCTGAATGTTCCCTGCATTCTCGCTGTTTTCCGCAGAAAGAGACTTTCCTTCCTTTCTGCTCTTTCCCTGGGGAATAGGGGTTACATAGACTTTGTAACTAGCAGCGATGCGAGAGAATCAAAGAACAGACACTTCAGAGTCACCCAGGAGAACTTCAAACGTGAGCGCTTCCAAACAGCCACCACTACAAAATGCCCCATCTCTCCAAATCCAGAACTTCTATCTTGGGAACGATCGGGTCAGGAGAAAAAAAAAAACCTAAAACAAAAACAAACAGGAAGACACACCTCTTGCAAACCAAAGGCAAGAGGAGGTCAGAGTCCAGGCAGGTTGAAAGAAACCCCATAGAAGAGCCAATGAGGAGCTGGAACCCCCAACATCCCACTGCCAGCCGGACCCCGTCACTAGAGCTCCTTCCCAGATTGCTGAGTGAAGCCTTGGGAACTCCACCTGGCAGGCAAGGTGAGGCCTAGGAATGCAGGAACACCGCCAGAAGGCTGTGGGGGCAATCGGACACTGCACTGCGAGCCTTTGGAAGCGTCCCAGGTCCTTTAGACCGGTATCGCTGGGGTGACATGAGGGGAGCCACAGCAGGGCATTGTCCAGGCAGGCTGAATGGGAGGCCCATTCCACAAACCAGGCTTCACTGAATTCTGTCACCATGTCTGTCGTCTAGAGGATACGATCGGCTTCACCTGTGAATTTGATCATGCACTCACCTTCTCAGCCACATTCTACTCTGTGTTCTGAACTGTGGGAAAGAGCCCTAGCATTAGCGACTCCAGCTAGGGAGTCAGATACACCCCTCCGCTTGAAAACCAATCTTGAAAAACTGTCCTGAAAACCCCTGTTGGGCAACAGACAGGTGCCTGAAGAAAGACACCCTCTCCTCTCTTCAAAGACGTTCACATCGAGTAATTTCACTTAACATCAATTCTCTGTAAAGAAGCCCTCGACTGCATCCTCAACCTTTGTAGCCTTGCCCGTCACACACTGTTTAAAGGCCTGACTTTTATACCTTTTGTGGCATGCAAAGGACGCCACACACCGTCCTCAGGCTCTGGCCAGCACAGACACTCAGGATTCTGGGAGTACTCAAACCAGTAAAGTCCGATTTCCCACAGACTCGGGCGTGGGTGGGTGGGGGCAGAGAAAACGCACTTTGAGAGATAGACAAGCAAAGCCACAGAACACAGACCAGACCCTGAACAGATGGCAGGACTCAGCCCCAAGTAGGGTAAGAGAAGTGGAGGGCAGAGAAGATCCTCAAAACCTTCTTTCCTTGAAATCTGAGAGCATCACAGCCTGCTAATATATATATATATATATATATATATATATAT
>CABHPH010162005.1:57334-75361 GCA_902168325.1 Peromyscus nudipes | reverse complement strand
ACAAAGATACCTCCACAATAGACTACTGACAATGGTTGAGAGAAAGCTTGAGCTGACCTACTCTGGTGATCTGATGGCCAAACACCCTAACTGTCTTGATAGAACTCTTATCCAGTGACTGACGGAAGCAGATGCAGAGATCCATGGCCAAGTCCCAGGTGGAGCTCCAGGAGTCCAGTCAGCGAGAGAGGAGGGATTATATGAGCAAGAGATATTGAGACCATGATTGGAAAAAGCACAGGGACAACTATCCAAACTAGTGGAAACACATGAACTATGAACCAATAGCTGAGGAGCCCCTGTGGAACTGGATCAGGCCCTCTGGATAAGTGAGACAGTTGATTAGCTTGAACTATTTAGGAGGCCCCCAGCCAGTGGGACTGGGACCTGTCCTTAGTGCATGAGCTGGCTTTCTGGAACCTAGGGCCTATGCTGAGACACTTCGCTTAGCCTTGGTGTAGGGAGGAGGGGATTGGACCTGCCTCAACTGAATCTACCAGGTGGAGCTGAATCCCCAGGGGAGACCTTGCCTTGGAGGAGGTGGGAATGGGGGGAGGATTGGAGGGAAGGTTGGGGGGGTGGGAGGAGGGAGGACAGGGGAATCTGTGGCTGATAAGTAACATTAAATTAAATATAAAAAAAAATAAATAAAGAGTGCACCCTGGGGACATATATTATCCCGGTGGTTTAGTTACTTTTATAATCCAAAGATTTTTAGTATTTTCAGCAGTTTTAAACATCTTGTCCTCTTTTCACTATAAATGTACTTTATTCAATATTATTGCTATAAAACTATGAAAAAAACAAATTGTTTAATCAATGCATGTCCATATGTCCTGATATACATATAGAAGTATTAATTTTAGTCCCATATATTTGCATAATGACATACTCTATGAGAGCTAATATATTCTTTGTTGATGTCTGTTGCACATGAGTAATTGATCCATTCCATTCTCTGTTAATGGGGATTAATTTGGAAAATTGATTAAATGCTTTTTTTCATGTATAACATCATACAATTAATATTGTTTATTCATTTTTAACTCATTTTTTCAAATGATGACATCATCTGACTCAGAAACCCAAATGCCTTACTCCCTAATTTTCTCTGTATTCTTGTCTATTTCTTTGTTTACCATGACAATATTCAGTTTCCACAAATCATACAATATATGTGCCATCATAAACAATATTTTATATTTCCCCTGCAAAAGTCCTGTTTTTTTTTCAACAGGTTCATAAAGCATTTTTGTGAGCATTTAGTTATATTCTATAGCTTTTTATATTCTATAACTAAGACTTTCAAACAGTCTCATTGTCTAAAATAATGCCTATTTTGAGTTTCTTGTGGTCTTCATGTCCTTTAGATTCACATGTTATATTTTCAATATGTACTATTATTCATGACACATAGATTTTTCAACAATTGACTATCAGTGCAACAAAATTGATTTTGTTTCTTTCATCAGTATCTCAATTTCCTTATATATTGTCTAAAAATATGTTCTTCCTTTGAGTGTCCATATAGATTACTTGATAGAAGCAGTCCTCCAATAAGCTACACCTCACATAAGTCTAATATCCTAATACATCTTCATACAAGAAACAAAAGAGTATAGGTACTTGTGCTATGCAAAACCACTCAGGAACTAATGAATAAATAATGATATTTCATGAATAATTGAAGAATAGTGTTGGGTGCCTCAAACAATCTTTATCAGCAAAACAATAAAATCTTTTAATGTGGCCATTTGACAAACAGTACAAATAGGAATGGGGTTAATTGTATCCTTCTTGGTCACATGTGTTTTGCTCTCAAATTGTGTTCCCTGTGTAAGAATTCAATGTGCAGGTATGACCTTAAAAAAACAAGAATTTAGCATTTAGCTTAGAAGAAAGTGTAAAACAGACAAAGCAAAATATTTCTATGGTAAGTAATTGTATTCATGTGTTTTTAATTGTATTTAGATTACTATATAAATAGATAATACAACTTCTATGAGTTGTACATTATGATAATTCTTGAGTGGGTGAGGTACTTACCATCACTGTTAACGTTCATGAAAAGTGTCAGTAATGCTACCAAAACACAGTAACATTTATTGTTATATGACAAGAAAGTGTAGGCTAATAAAAATGCTTTTACTGTTTTAACTTGGAGCCAATCACTTTTGTTCTAGGTCTCAAGTTCTTAACATGAAAAAATTTGATTGAATTGATTTTAAGCAATCCATAGTTTCTTCCTCATAGAACATTATTACATACTGTTTTAGGATTACTTATGAAGTTGAGAGAAATTTTTATCTTTAGTCCTTGAAAAATTAAATGGCATAGTTGTTTTTTTAAAAAAAATGACTGCATGTAGAGAACTAAAACAATAAATAAATAAAACCTAACCAGTCAAATACGACAATAACAATAGAACTCCAGATAGGAGACTTAAAGAACTCCATAGGGAATTAAGCAATCTTGCTCAATTTGCATCTGTCCATTCACTCCTCCCATTCTGCTCTTTAAACTCTGGTAACCCTAGACAAATATGAATTACCAGAATGATCAGAGAAGAAACATGTATGAAATGTTTCATTTTATGCTCTCTCATTTAAGGGGTCAGATCCACAAATTTTCCCTTTAAAATGTAATTATTCTGGGGTTACTCAAGGTTTGTATGAGATAGTACATACAAAGAATTTACTAAAAGAAAATTCTAGAAAATACACATCAGTTGTGTACTTAAGTGATCATGGTCAAAGTATAAGTCAATATCAAATAACATTTCATATTTGCATATAAACCTGAGATAATATTGAAGTAGCAATGTATATCTTCATGTTAAATTATCAAAATCTGTATATATTAGTATGTGTGATATTATTATGAAATTTTGATTTCTATAATTTGATTGGAAATCATATATAAGTAGTTTTCACATAATTTGATGTTTTACATCATGAGTTATGTATATTTTCACCTAATAAATCTATCTCTACACACATAAAATAGAAAAATTAGTAAAGATAGCAAGAGCTACTCATTAAAATATTCTTTAAGGTGCTAAAAAATACAAACCTAATATCCCAGAGTAATATGACAAGATGAAATAATATGCACTTAGCCGGGCGGTGGTGGCGCACGCCTTTAATCCCAGCACTCGGGAGGCAGAGCCAGGCGGATCTCTGTGAGTTCAAGGCCAGCCTGGGCTACCAAGTGAGTTCCAGGAAAGGCGCAAAGCTACACAGAGAAACCCTGTCTCGAAAAACCAAAAAAAAAAGAAAGAAAGAAATAATATGCACTTATTAAAATGGTATAATTTTCACAACATGAGAAAGATGAATATTTCACAATGTCCTGGGAGAACTGGAGCAAGATAGTGGCTGCATGAGATCTTCTGGTGAATTCTTCTCATGGACATACCATTTTGAACAGCTAGGATTGAGCCAAATCATCTGCCAAAAGCTAAGTAAGTCAGGTGAAAGACCACAGTACCCACTATTAATATGACCAATAAGAAGACACATTGAAGAATGCAGAAAGGAAAATGTTGCCATTATCTTTCCAATGCCTCAAAGTAGTTTAGTTTTTAGACAGGTATGTCTACTTCTACACACATATAAAATAGAAAAGAAATTAGTAAAGTCAGAAAGGGCTATTCATTGAAGAGAAAAAAACCATTTTGTACTTGAAACCTATTAACAAACTCTAATGAATGTCGGTACTGTTCAAAAATGAAATACCTCATACCAAGTCAATACCTGCAGAATTAGCCTCCAGAAATGTAATAGGTCAGGTTGCAAACACACTTCATTTATTTCTTCTCAGATTTAGACAGCAGGGTAGATAACAACTCTTTATCCCTTATTCCCTGCCACTGAGTAGCATAACTATTGCAAACCTATTGTTACAGAGTCCCAGAATCTCTGAGCAATGGGCTTTGTCTTGTACCCCAGTGGAGTAGACTGATGTTTGGGCCTACATCATTATTATCTGTGGGACGATTGTTGGTGCTACCTTTTGTCTGTGTAGGTCCTTGGATTATTGGATTCAGTGGGACCAACTTTTCATCAAAGTAGACAAGAAAAATCTATCTTCATCAACACACGATCTTGGGTCGTAGAGAATGGTATATGACTCCACCCCTTTTTTTTTTAGGTTAGAACATTAGAGCAAGGAAAGACTTTGCCATGTAACAATGGTGGGGTTGTGAACCACAATACTATACAGATCTAAAGGGCCTCTTCCTTGTCCTGCCTGTAGGCATGATCTCTAGAAGAGCTCCAGTTCTAGAACACGACACAGCCCTACCTCCTGGACTCCTGTACCTCAGCAACAGGCACTCAACACAAATGTAGGCATTGGTCATATTTCAGTGTTATGCTGACCTTGAGAGGATATGGACTCAAAATGTGTCAAACCTTAATAAAATTTGATGTGGCATAAAAGCCTGGGGCTGGTTGGGCAGTGATGGCACACGCTTTAATCCCAGAGCTCAGGAGGCAGAGGTAGGTGGATCTCCGTGAGTTCAAGGCCAGCCTGGTCTAGAGAGTGAGTTCCAGGACAGGCACTAAAACTACATGGAGAAACCCTGTCTTGAAAAACCAAAACCAAACCAAACAAACAAACAAAAAGCCTGGGGCTGGTCTCTTCTTGGTGCCTTTTTTACCATAGCAAAGCAGAATCTTGCAGTCTGACCATATGCCAGTAATTAACTGTATATGGGCCTTAGGGCTTAAATAAGTCTCAGAGAAAGGCTGTATAGGGAGACTACTTTTTGTCTCTACACAGTTGTCGGTTTATTCTGATGAACACATTAACAAATGATTTGAAATAAACTTGGTTTACACTGCCCTCTAATACTGAAACAGGGATAATATAGCCACACCAGATTCCTGATATAACTGGACCTGGGTGCCATCTAGTGCTGAAACAGTGAAGATGACTACAGATGCAGAGAATCTGGGTGAACGGGTGAGAACTCGTGTAAAGGTAGCAATAGAAAAGCCAAATTAGGAAGACTGGAATAAATATTTCATTCTTCACATTATATTGCAGTCTGCCAAAAAGTATTAAGAGCCTTCAGGAAACTATGACTTCATGTAGTAGTCAAAACTATGTGCCAAGAATGACCAAGCAGTAATCAGTGTGGGAAGACTTTCAGACAACTATTGTATGGAATTTGATGAGTTGAAGTCAACAGAGAGTTTAGCATTGAAAACTCTAATGCAGAAATTAAACAAAGTTAGAGCAATTTAAAAAATTCAAACAGAAATCCTGACCCAAAGAAGATACTCAATGAAGTGATAGAGTGTGATAGGAGCACAAAAGGCAGGCCGCATTAAACAGAAACAACCAGGTCCAGTACCATCTGAAAATACATAGCCGAAGAACAAAACCAAAAAGTGCAATTTGAAGATGGACTGGAAAGCTGGGGACACGATTTGAAAAACATATTCGTATTTCTGAGATTCGGGAAGATTAGAGAATGCCAAAAACATTAGGAAACTTCTAAAAAAACATTGTATCAGGAAACTTCTAAAGCAAAGGAAGATACAAATGAATACAAGAGCAGGGGTGGGGTTTGAATGTGACATTTGTTCTGTAGGCTCGCATGTTTGAACACTTGGTTCTAGGATGGTAGTACAGATTGGGAAGGCTGTGGAACCTCGAGGAAGTGTAATCTGGATAGATGAAGCAGGTCAGTGTGGTCGGAGCTCTTTTTCCAGCCAATGTCTTATGCCTGTCACCATGCCTTCCCTGCTGGAGCTGCATCTTCCTCACCATAATGGATTGTACCTCTTGAACCATATGATCAAGTAATCCCTTTCACCGTTAAGTTGACTTGATTAGAGGTTTTTGTTCTGTGTTGTTTTTGTATTCACAGCAATGGGAAAGTAACTATGACATAAAGTAACTACAGTAAACAGTAAAATTATTAATAGATGAGAGACACTGCAATCAAAAGCAGTTAGAAGAGAAGGGGGCATTTTGTGGTGATTAAAGAAATCAGTTCTATATGAGAAAACAATACATACACACACATATATGTATATATATATAACATTGAGTGTGGTGATATTGTGTTCCCCAATATATCCTGCTCCCTAATAAATTTATCTGGGGTCAGAGAACAGAACAGCCACTAGACAGACATAGAGGCCAGAAAATATTGGCACTCACACCTTTATTCCTAGCCTTCTGGAGGCAGAGATCCATCTGGATCTCTGTGAGTTCAAATCCACACTGGAAACAGCCAGGCATGGTGACTCACACCTTTAATCCCAGGAAGTAATGGAAGAAAGGTATATAAGGCATGAAAACCAGAAACTAGAGCCTGGTTAAGCTTTTAGGCTTTTGAGCAGCAGTTCAGCTGAGATCCATTCTGAACGATGATTCAGAGGCTTCTAGTCTGAGGAAACAGGATCAGCTGAGGAACTGACGAAGTGAGGTGGCTGTGGCTTGTTCTGCTTCTCTGATCTTCCAGCAGTCACCCATATACCTAGCTCCGGTTTGTTCTTATTAATAAGACCATTTAAGATTCGTGCTACAATTGAGCATATAAATATACACAGTTTGTGTTAACAGTTCTAGAGTGTAAGAATACTCAAAATCAATAATAGTTGAAGATATTAACACCACACTCTTGGCAATGGTCATATCGTCCAGAAGGAAAATCAGTGGAGAAACCTCATTGTATCTAACAAAAGGATATAACAAACATCTGCAGAGCACCTCATCTGACAGATATCAAACACATATTTATTTTTTTCTATTCACTCATAAAAACTTCTCTAGGACAGAAACTATTTGATCTCCTCATCAGACATAGAAATCCTTTAAATAGAATTTAGCATGCCCACAAGTTAAAAGTTCTGAACAAATTAGGCATTGAAGAAATGTATCTGACTATAATTCAGGCCATGTACAACTAACCATCTAACATTATGCTGACTGAGTGAAGGCTGAAAACTTATGAGGTTATGGAACAAGGCAAGGATGATCCTTTTTGCCATTTTTTAGTCAACATTACATAGTATGAGGTTTGGCCACAGGACACAAATAAGAGAAAGACATACAGGATGTCTGAATTAGGGCTGTCACAGATTACATGATCTTACATAAAGAAAGTCCCCCCAAAGTCTTCTAATGCAAAACTGTGAGAAAGAATAAGTTGATTCATCAAAATAGAAAAATTCAGGTTATAATTATCAAAATACAGAATTCAGTAAAACACCAATATTCAATTTTTTGAAGTAGAAGCCAAGTGGCTATAGGTTTAAAATCTAAGAATAATAAAATAAAAAATAAAAGATGACATAAATGTGTTCAATAAAAATGTGAATTATCAATGAAAACAAAAAGAAGCAAAAAATAGAAAAATCATCCTATATCATGGATGTGAGGAATCAATATTGTCCCATAATCCATAATACACAAACCATTTTGAATAGTAAATGTAATCCCTTCTTCATAGCCTTATAATACATAATTCCAGAATTCACATGGACCCACAAAACCCCTGAATATGAACAGCCTATTTGAAAATAAAGAAAGAGAAAATAATTGTACTACCTGAATTTAACACATGGGAAATACTTGTGTTATATCATATATATGTGTTATAATATATATTATAATATATGTTATATATTATATATATATTATGTGTTATATAACACATACTTGTGTTATATTATGTTAGAATAGTGCTGTAATTAAAAGACACAACAAGCAATAGAAAATATAAATCCTACAAATAAACTCCCACACCTACAACTTGCTGATATTTTTTTAAAGAAAGTGATAAGAACATTAAGGGTTAATGTTTGCAATAAGTGATGCTGAGGAAATAGGTTATCTACATGAAGAATAATGAAGCCAGATTCTTATCTGTCACCAGTTACAGAGACCAAATCAAAATGGATTAAAGACTTAAATGTAGTCCTGAAACTATGAATCTACTCAAAGTAATGTGCAGAAATTCTTCAGGACATGAAAATGGGCAATTTTGTGGTAAGATCCCCAAATTACAGTAAACAAAGAGAAATCTAACAAAAGGAGCTATGTTAAATTTTAAAAGAGTTGTACATCAGAGAAAACAAAATACAGTGTTAAGAAATCAGAGAAAACATTGGCAATCTAAACATTTGACAATCCGTTGATATTTTGGAACATATAAGGGACTCTCAAACTCAGAAGCAAAAAGGCAAGTAGCCCACAAAAATGTGCAATATACTTAAATGAACATTTCTGAAAAAAAACATAATATGATTGCCATATCACAATCTTCAAGGAGATCAAATCAAAACAATGAGATGTTCACCACACCCACTGATGATAGCTATTTTCAAACAAAAAGAAATGCCAAGGCAAATGCCCTCTAAGAAGTCAAGGAAAGAGAATGCTCATATGCATTTGAAGAAATGTAAATTAAGACAAACAATATGTAGAATCAAATGGAGATGTCTGTTAATAGTTAAAAATAGGACTCATACATGATCTAGCATTTCTTTCATTAGGCAAATATAAATAGAGTTTAAATATGTATTTTAAAGAGACATTTCTAAATTCATGCTCATTAGAGAATATTTCAAAATAAACTAACAAATGGAGACTGGAGAGATGGCTCAGCTGTTAAGGGCACTGACTGCTCTTCCAGATGTCCTGAGTCCAATTCCCCACAACCACATCATGACTCACAACCATTCTTAATGAGATTTGATGACCTCTTCTGGCCTTCAGGCATACATACAGGCAGAACACTGTATACATAATAAATAAATCTTAAAAAAATAAACTAACAAATGGAAATAACCTATTTCTATTTTGTAAACATATATGGAAATATACTATATATACATAATGAGACATGAAAGACTGAAATTATACACTTTGTGGCAACAAGGATGGACATAGACACCTTCATGGTAAATGAAATTAGCCAAGCAAAACAGAAAAATATTGTGTGACCTTGTTCACATGTGGTGTCTAATAATTTGACCTCATACAGGTAGGGAATAGAATGGTAGGTAGCATAGAATTGGAAGATGCATATAAGTGGCTGGAGAGAGTAGAGATGAGAGAGATAAAGGCTGAACAACAGGTTCTAAGGTACAGATGTTCAGGAGCAAGAAGTCCTGAGGTTCTATTATACATTCAGTGACTACATATAGCAAATATGTAGTATACTTTTCATAAAGTGAAAATGGATACATTAAAATTTTAACCACAAAGAAATCATTATGTTTTAGTAGTGATAAATATGTTTAAGTTCAAACATTATGCAGTGCATGTATACATTAAATATTACATGGTGGCCCATTTAAAGTTAAAAATGTGCTTTTGTTATTAGGTAAAAATGTAAAATTACATTAGAAATGTACTGGGTTTTCATTTCAACTCTGGAAATAGCCATATGAAAAAGTATAGGAAATCAAATGCTCAATTTGCTTCTTTCTTTTTGAAGCCAAGGTTACTTGTGAATCTTTTCCAATTTCTACACAAATTGAAGGAAGCTGAGACAGGCAAGACTGTTTCCTCTGTGGTGTTCCCTGTATCACAGAGTAAGGAGAACATTTTCAAAATAAGACCCTGACCCAATTGATAACTTAAAATGACCTGATTCACACCAAGTTCACTTTCAGTTTGAGACCTTTTGAAAGCATTCCTTGAAATATAATGCTCTTAAAGTGTGGTTGACTCAACTCTAATACAAAAAAGGTTGTGAGCCAGGTACATTATATATTTATTGATTCTTTTGGAATTTTACATCATGGCCCCCAATCCCACTCTGTTGTGAAATAATCTTTTTGGACACTGTGTCTGTGCCTTTTGATTGGTTTAATAAAGAGCTGAATAGTCAATAGCTAGGCAGGAGGTATAGGTGGAACTTCTGGACAGAGAGATCTCTGGAAGAACAAAGGAAGGGGATACCAGCTAGATGCCAGAGGAGATGGAGAGGAGCAGGACATGCAGGAGGAGAGGTAAAAT
Organism: Peromyscus nudipes; assembly: GCA_902168325.1. Taxonomy (NCBI): domain Eukaryota; kingdom Metazoa; phylum Chordata; class Mammalia; order Rodentia; family Cricetidae; genus Peromyscus; species Peromyscus nudipes. The sequence goes on along the minus strand of CABHPH010162005.1, from coordinate 65,374 downwards.
CCACAAGCCATGTGACAGCACATAGATGAATAGAAATGAGTTAATTTAAGTTATAAGAGCTAGTTAGAAACAAGCCTAAGCTAAGACCAAGCTTTCATAATTAAACAAGAGTCTTCACATCATTACTTGGGAGCTAGCTGATGGGACAGAGAAAGACTCACTACATATGGGACCTAATGTAAGGGCTCAAACATCCAAGTATATGGTCTGAGCAAGCTAAGAAAGGTTCTGGACAAGGAGCCAGATGTGGCTTTCTTGTCCTCTAATCTCTCAGGTAGGCTGGTGGTCAGCATACAGAGGTGCCACTATTGGCCATTGCCTGTAGGCTGGACCCAGTCACCAGCACTATGCACTAAGCTGAACTGCATGGCAGCTAACATAGCAGTTTAAGATTTGTCTTACTGGATCAGAGAATGTTGTAGATGCTCAATAGATTAAGATATGACAATGCCTCAAATTTTCTACTTTACAAAAAGGTGTGTCAGATATTCTAGACCTGTACCAAAGATGGATGCCCCAATATTACAGAGGAACCTTGGGTGACTGTCCAGGAAGCCAGCTGTTTCTGTCATTTCCATAGTTTTGGAAGTTGTTTGTCTACACTTCCTATTTACTAAAGTAATATTTTATTCTTCTTGGGTCTCTGATGGGGATTGAAGACTAGATAGTAATAGTTTTATAGTTTTCCTTGTTACTAAATTCAGAAAAAAAAATTTACATATAAGATGTAAAATTTATAGGGTTGAAATACATAAAAACTTAAGTTGTTTAAGAATCTATTTAAGAGAAAATAGATTCGTCAGTCAAAGAAAACACTAAAGACAAAAAAGTCGTAACACAAAACGTCCAAAAAATCTGGGACACCATGAAAAGACCAAACCTAAGAATAATAGGGATAGAAGAAGGAGAAGAATACCAACTCAAAAGCACAGAAAATATATTCAACAAAATCATAGAAGAAAACTTTCTTAACCTAAAGAAAGAAATACCTATGAAGATACAAGAAGCTTACAGAACACCAAATAGGCTGGATCCAAAAAGAAAGTCCTCTCGCCACATAATAATCAAAACATTAAATATACAGATCAAAGAAAAAATATTAAGAGCTGCAAAGGAGAAAGACCAAGTAACATATAAAGGCAAACCTATTAGAATAACACCAGACTTCTCAATAGAGACTATGCAAGCTAGAAGGTCCTGGACAAATGTTATGCAGACACTAAGAGACCACGGATGCCAACCCAGACTATTATACCCAGCAAAACTCTCAATCACCATAGGCAGAGTAAACAAAATATTCCATGATAAAACCAGATTTAATCAATACCTATCCACAAATCCAGCCTTACAGAAAGCACTAGAAGGAAAAATCCAACCTAAAGAAGGTAAACACACCCATGAAAACTCAGGCAATAGATAAACCCACACCAACATCTGAAGAAATAGAAGGGACAAATTCCTCCCCAGAAAATGCATGACCTATGAAAGCTGATAAGAGTTTGAGGCAGATTCGGGGATAAAGAAAGCCCCTACCTCCAAAGGCATACAGCAGAGGAACAGAGCAGCCTGAGATATCTGAAGCTCTGCATCTGGGGGGAAGGAACGTGCAAAGACAAACGCAAGCCCCGAGGAAAGTTGCTGTCAGAAATTGCCCATCTCAATGCGCACTAACTAGGTCTAAGTTTCTGCAGTGATTAACTGAAGATTTTGGAATTTTCTTCATAAAGCATCAACGCAATGAAAAATTAGTCATAAGAAAAGTGATGGCCAAACACCCTAATTGGTGTGCTAGAAACCTCATCCAATGACAGAGGAAACCGGATGCAGAGATCCATGGTCAGGCCCCAGGTGGAGCTCCAGGAGTCCAATTGGTGAGAAAGAGGAGGGTTTGTATAAGTGAGAATTGTTGAGACCAAGGTTGAATAAAGCACAGGGACAAATAGCCAAATGAATGGAAACACATGAACTATGAACTAATAGCTGAGGAGCCCCCAACTGGATCAGGCCCTCTGGATAAGTGAGACAGTTGATTAGCTTGATCTGTTTGGGAGGCATCCAGGCAGTGGGATGTGCTGTCCTCAGTCCTCAGTGCATGTGCTGGCTGTTTGGAACCTGGGGCTTATACAGGGACACTTGGCTCAACCTGGGAGGAGGGGACTGGACCTGCCTGGACTGAATCTACCAGGTTGAACTCAATCCTCAGGGGAGTCTTTCCCATGGAGGAGATAGGAATGGGGGGTGGGCTGGGGAAAAAATAAAATAAAAAAAAAGATGTTTTAAGGTCTAAAAGGATATTTTTAGGATGGTAACACAAGTTATGATAAAATATGGTTTAAGTATTAAATTTTAATTTCATCAAGATAAGACAGATGATAGAGTAGCTTCTCCAAATATGCCAAATACAAATGGAGTGGGCATTGTGAATGTAAGTCTTACCTGATAAGTATTCTAATTGTATGTAATTTTACTATGTTAGAGTTAAAGTCTTTCTTTTTTATTTAGACAAAAAATGGGGAAATGTTGTGGAATAATCTTTTTGTATACTGTGAAGATGTATCTTTGCCAAGGTACTTCTGATTAGTTTAATAAAGATCAGAATGGCCAATAGCTAGGCAGGAGGAATAGATGAGACTTCTAGAAAGAGATCTCTGGGAAGAAGGAAGGATAGGGGTTCACCAGGTGGATGCCAGAGGAGACAGAGAGGAAGCAGAGCATGCAGGAGGAGAGGTAAAAGCCATAAGCCAGGTAGCAGCACATAGATTAATAGAAATGGGTTGATTTAAGTTATAAGGGCTAGTTAGAAATAAGCCTAATCTAAGGCCAAGCTTTCATAATTAATAAAAAGTCTCCATGTCATGATTTGGGGGCTGCAAGTACAGAAAAAGGCTAACTACATCACTCACCTCCCAGTTTCTCCATATCTACCCCTTATCCCTGCAGCTTCCCCCCATAAAATAATCCCCCAAATTAATTAAAAACAAAACAACAAAAATCTCCTCACTCTTCTGTCTTTCCTGTGTCTCTCTGCCATATCTTCATTTGTCCTAGTGGCATTGGAAGCCACAGTGTGTCACACGTATACCCCTTTGTCCAATCAGCCCTACCTACAAGTGTTCATTGTAACTAGTCATTGGTCTAATTCAAGACCTCTGGCTTCTGGCACACTACCATCACTGGACCCTCACCAAAACTTCTCTTGGATATCCTGTTGTTGCCATGAGTCATTTGGATCCCGAGGCTATCATTCCACAGGACCAGTCCTTTCACACAATCCAGTAGGTCATAGACAGTGTAGATATCAGGGTGGGGCAATCTAAGGCTCAGGATGTGGGTCTGAGTGGCAGCTGAGTTGGTCAATCCATACCACTGGGACCACCTCCTAAGGCAAGGAGCAGAGCCAGCTTTTCTAGGCCCATGCCATCAGGACTAGCTCTCCCATGCCTATGGTGAGGGGTGGGACCATCTCTACCAAGTGTGCAGGCTAGCTTTCCTATGAGGGTGTGGGTAGGACCAGCTCTCCTGCTGCAGTGTCCAGTGAGGGGCAGGGCCAGCTATCCCAGGGCCAGTGAAAGGTGGAATTGCCTCAGCAAGGCCTTGAGATTCAAACACACAATGTTCCTATGGCCCCCTGTGGTAACCCAGGCCATGGACATCAACACAGATCCTGGCTGCAGTAGGGTCACAAACCAAGACATGGCCTTCAACATGGTCTCAGGTGACTGATCAGCTCCCAGGCATGGGCCATGGTGACATCTGAGCCAGGACTGCAGTACAGGGCCATGTCTGGATCTGTGGCCCTATGCCAGCCGGATTCTATGTTGATGTCCATGGTTCCTGTTACCACCAAAGACCATGAAAATTCCAGAAATCTGAGCTGTCACCTGAGGCTAGGTAGGCCATACAGATCTGATGTCCAGGCCAGGGATACATCTTAGAGTCTTTTCTGATTCCATGGCCTTACCATAGCCAGGGTCTGTGGTGATGTCTGTTTCTCCTGATACTATTGAAGGCTCTCTTGATACCATGGCTCTGGGCCTCTATCTGGGGCCATGTTGGTATCTGAGGGCCATGTTGCCACTGGGAACATGCTACTCTGGGTGGCCTCTGCTGCCACCCTGGCAATGTTGTCATTGGAGCCTGAGTTGCTACCAAGGAACATGTCTGAGTCTGTGGTCCTACCACAGCTGGATTTTGTGTTGATGTCCATGACTCATGTTGCCACCAAAGACCATCTGGATGCCCAGAGTCTAGGTCATAACCTGTGGTCATGCTGGTGTCTGAGGGCCATGTTGCCTCCAGGGCTATGCAGATCTGATTGGTCTGCAATGTCACATAGGTCCATGCTTTCTTCCAGTCTTAAGCTGCTGTCAAGGGCCATGTCTGTATCTGTGGCCCTATAGCATCCACAATTTGAGTTGATATCCATGGCTCCTGTTACCACCAAGGGCCTTTCGGGTGCCTGGGGTCTGGTCAGCTACCTGAGACCATGTTGGTGTCTAAGGACATGCTGCTGCCAGGGCCATAGCACAGATGGCCTGTTCTCCCATGTGGGGACATGGTGACATCTGGCCTGAGCTGCTGCCTAGGGCCATGTCTGGGCTCATGGTCCTGTAGCAGCCAAGGTCTGAGTTGATGTCTTTGGCTACTGTTACCATTAGTGCTTATGTTTTTAAGCAGAGCACATTTGATCCACCAAACAACAAAATTCAAAATTCCTTCCCATTCTAAAGAACACACAAGAATCCCCCCCCCCTCTCTCTCTTTCTCTCTCTTTTTTTTGAGACAAGGTTTATCTGTGTAGCTTTGGTGCCTGTCCTGGAACTCACTCTGTAGACTAAGCTGGCCTCAAACTCACAGAGCTCTGCCTGCCTCTGCCTCCCAAGTTCTGGGATCAAAGGCACGCACCACCACCACCCAATGATAATCACCTCTCTTTACTGAAATAAAAAATACACATTCCTAGCTGGGCAGTGGTGAGTTCAAGGCCAGCCTGGGCTACAGAGTGAGTCCCAGGAAAGGTACAAAGCTACACAGAGAAACCCTGTCTCAAAAAACCAAAAAAAAAAAAAAAAAAAAATTCCACATTCCTACCTGTCCTTTTATGCAATTGGATTACTTAACTACATTTCATTATGTAAGATCTTCACACAGCTCCATGTCTAATATATGGGATGAGAAAAGAGCTGATCATTATTCTTGTCTATTTGAGCCACTTGAAAATTGTAATTAAATCCCTTCTGAAGGTATCTATATGAGTGTACTTCTTCAATAATATTCCCCTTATATCATTCTAATGCACTTCTGACTTTTAAAACTAACTCTTTCCCGACTAAACTCCCAACTCTGCACACCTCAAGAAGCTGACACTGTTAGTCTAATGAATAGATGTTGCAATTACTGAGTCAGAGTACTTGCTACTATTTATAAAGTGTAGTAGAGTGTACCACACTTCTAGCTTTTCATTCTTTCACTTGGATATTTTTCTATTAGTTATGTTGCTTATCCTTTTGATGATTTTTGTCTTTATGGCAAATTCACTTTGAATTTTTTTAAAAACACAAGAAAATCTTGACAGTTTTTATGAAAATATATTTTCAAGATTTTTTTAGATTTCACTGCAAATGTTTTTATAACTCTACTTAGTATGAAGCATAATTATAAAACTAAGCATAATTATAAAAGTGAGTCATTGTAGATGTGGTTCTAAACTAACCCTCACAAAACTGACCTGTAACTTCAATTTTCAACTGACACTATGTTCTTGGACAACTCACTGAACATTTGTAAGTATTATGCTCTTTGATATGAATGACACTAGTTTGAATAGATACACTGCACACATTCTACAAGTGTCAACCTTCTACAAACAGATCATTGAATAGTTAAAAATAGTTCAAGTAACATATCACATCTAGTTACAACTGTTCTAAGATACCTGTTAAGGTCTTCTTTACTGTGCATACATATAGGTATATATTTCTAATTTTGTAGGATCATTTGAGACAATGAATATGTACTTCTTTTTAAAATTTTTGAGATTAAAATACAATCACACAATTTCTCTACCCTTTTCTCTCTCCAAACTCTCCCATGTACCCTGCCCTCTGCTCTCCTTCAAAATCACAATAGCTTTTTCTTTAACTGCTGCTGTATATATCAAAAGGTGTATATGAAGACAATATATGCATCATGTAATAGGCCCTGCAGAAACTGGGCAAGCAGATTATAAATGTAACTATTTATGTTTTGAGATATGCATTTATAAATATTCATACATAGTGTACTTATGTCTTGATCATGTACAAGTTTATCATCCTCTCATTGACTCTCCTAAAACTCATAGTTGTATAACCAGAGTACAGGATGACTTAAGGGTGTACAGAAGTCAACAATGCAAAAAAGGAAGTAAATGAGCATCTCAAGGGGAGCATATCCAGGATTCATAAAAAGAAGCAAAAATGGAACATCACTATATTATTTTTGCAATTTAAGTACAAAGCAAATAAAATGTAATTGTCACTTATTATCAGAAAGTGTTCCTCATTTCACACTGAGATATAAAAATTTTACAGGAAAATCTCCTTGCACAATATAAGTTGGAACAATGTGAATTTGTCACAGTGGCATGAAACAGTTTTAAGTTTAGTACATACTTATAAATATGATCTTCTGTGTAATAAGTGAGGTAGAGTTTCTATAACGGCATGTTTTTAATAGCTCATCGTTTACCCTGGGTGAGGAGAAGCAATAAGAAACTGTTTGGATGTTTCATGAAAATCTCTTGAGGAAATAAAAAAAAAAAGTAAAAAAAAATTTGCAGCTTTGTAGTTTCACATAACCATTGCAAATAAAACCAGAAATTGTGAGAACAGAGGATGAGGGAAAAGAACAGAAAAGGAAAAAAGAAAGAAGTCTTACATCCCAGGCAAAAGTTCTGCTCTATTTGCATGTGTCTGATTTGTTTGTTGTTGTTGTTGGTTGGTTGGTTTTTATTTAAATTTAGGATTTTTATTTGCACCAAGAGATTTATCACTTAGTTTGTCCTCTTCTTTGGTAGCTTTCAATAATAATTGAGAAGCTAGAATCATCTCAAAGATCAATGACTGATATCATGATAATTAATATTAAGTGCCAACTTGGTTGAGTTATTTGATTAAACACCTATGTAAAAGGCATTGTGAGCAAAGTTTTCAGACTAAATTAACATCCAACCAGAAAACTTTGAACAGACTTTCCTCCACATATGGGACCCATACAATCAATTTGAAAGCTTTAATGGCAATGGGGTTTCTTTTTCCAGAACAGTCCCTAGCTTGATCTGTGAAAACAAAGTTTTCAGTCTCATGTCTGCAGATTTTGGGTTACCATATTCCACAGTTGCATAAGCCAGTTTCTTAGTACCCTATCCTGGTTCTTTCATGCACTTCAAATTTACTGGAGAGTCTTGCAAGTTATATACAAAAAAAAATCTCAACAACAACAAAAAACAACTTGGACTGCATTCTGAATGGCATTTAAATAGCACTCACTTTGGCAAGCAGTTTACTATACAAACACTCTCCACAAATATTCTACAGGAAGAAGTATTTCTTGTGAACTTCTCAGTCCAACTCCCTGAGGATGGATCATGAGGGTTGTCAGTCTCAGTAGAGCTCATCATAAATTTCCTAATGAGCTCATGGTAAAGCATAACCTTGAAAGCAGTTAGGGCTCAGTTATTTAGATATTTATGAACCAAAGTTTTACACCTTGAACTTTGAAGTAAAATTGACAGTTACTAAGAAATGTGGAGAGAACTTCAATGTAACTCATAGCATCCCACAATTGTTAAAACATTTCAGTTTATGTTTCTGACTTCTGGGTGGTCTTTCCTGGAAGAACCTAAGAAAAAATGGATTGTAATAAATTAAAATAAAGGCAAAATAGTTTAAAGTATCAGGCAATAAAGAGTAGATCAGAGATCCAACACATCCTTCTCCAGGTTCTAGTTAGGTGAATCTGCCTGATCCTCAACTTCAGACCCTCCCCAAACCGCCCTGA
>CABHPH010162005.1:0-57324 GCA_902168325.1 Peromyscus nudipes | reverse complement strand
CGCTCAAATAACATCTAATCTCTCCATCTAGCTAGGTGGATCTGCCTGGTCCTCAAATCCAGACAACCTTCCCAAACCCCCTAATCTAGCTAAGATCCCACATGCAGTGTCATGACATAGTATGTTCACCCCTTGCTGATACTGAAACCACTTTTTAGGATTCTACCAGGATACGCCCCAACTGCCCCAACTGAGATGCCTCACCCAAATAACATCTACCTCTCCACCTAGGTAGATTCTGAATATCCTTCTCCAGCGTTTAGTCTGATGAGAATGCTTGGCAATCTCCTCCACACACCCTCCCCAACCCTCAAATCTACTACACTTCAGGCTTGGAACATTATGCATTATGCAAGAAGTGCATAATGTTCTTCTGTTCCAACCCATATTTTCTATTTTAGACATAGAACAGAAAGGCAGTAGGTCCTCGTGCTCACAGATAGCATGAGAGAAACCAGGAATGTTATACAAATGGACTTTTCTCTATATTGAAAGTGATTTACACCTGTTTTCCATGTAGAAGGGTGGGAAAGGATGTTTTCTGTCAATGCTATTCTGTAGAGGCAGGTGTCAGCTGAATCTCCAAGATTCCTGAGCATTGTTTCTCAGTCCATCTATGGGCTCTAGCACATTCTTATAAAAGAGGTCCCACATACTTTGCAGAAGAGTTTACTTACCATTATGCTTATCACAAACCCTGCCTCCATAGACTCTTATCCTGAGCATTGCTTCTCAATGAAGAGAACCTGCTTTTAGGGAAGAGGTCACAAGTACTTTACAAAAAAACATGTACTTTGCAAAGGATTTTTGATCGAGTCATGCTTTAAGCTATGCCGTGATAATTGTGACAAGGAAACTTTTTTTCCGAAGAGTTTCTGTGCTTAAACATGTCAAAAATAAACTGTTTGAACTCAGATTCTAGAAGTTTGAACCAGCACCAGCTAAGTCCTGCTGAACTGGATTCCTCCCGTGGATCATTTCTCTGCCAGCAGTAGTGTTTGGGGAGACCCCCACAACCCAGCGCTGACAAAGGTAGTGCACACGCCAATGTTTTTCCACCAAAGTATGACCAAGGTGAAATACGAAGTCAGTATGTCCCCTCTAAAACCTATCAGTTATGTAGACATCCTTGTGAATGAGAATTGCCTAGATGAACCCTAGAAACAGAATTCGAAAGAGCAATCATACATGTCATCACTGAGTTTGAGGAGCTTAGAGAAGACACAATGAAACAGCTTAATGAAATGAAATAGAAAGAACTTACAAAAAAATAACTACCCAAATGAAATCCAACCGAATAAAATCAGAAGGCTGATGGAAATGTTGAAGACAGTCCAGGACTTGAAAATGGAGTTCAGTAAAGAGGTAGAAGCATTAAACAAGACTCAAGCTGAAATGAAAATGGAATAGAAAAAAAGCTGTAATCTAAGCAGAAACCTCAAAGGAAAACCTTACAATTAGCATGAATTAATCAGAAGACAAAATATCAGGATTAGAAAATAAAGGATCTAGAACAAATAATCACGAAATATATTTAAAAAAACATGGGAATGGAGCCTACAGAATCAGTTATGTATTAGGTATATGGAAATCTTTGCAACTGGTAAGGACATATGATATAGTCTACACTTTACATATGTTACAATATTGTAAAAATACTTATTTATACTCCACACAATTTTTGAGAGTAAGTACAAATGTTTAATATGAGTTCTAATTACCTTTAAACTTCATTATACATTTATTGTGACATTATTTGGTTATTATAAATCTAGATTTTAACTTCTGTCTTAATTATCTGTTCTTCTCAAATTTTTTGAGTTAAGATGTTGTTGCTATCCTGTTAAATTTTAAATGTAGACTTGGATTAGAAACACTACAGCATTTTATTCTTAATTGTCCCCATACACACAAATATGGCATTTTCTGAATTAAGCATTAGTTTGTTACCATTACAAATTTTCTTTGATGAGCTTTGTTTGAAATAGTTTCTGTAATGAGTCAGTCATTATGTTTAATAGAAGCTATAAGTGAGAAATTATAGTACTTTATGTTTAGTTTGTTTTGCTAATTGTAGCTTTTCTGCTATACATAAGTTGAGACATTATTTATTTTACTTTGTTATTTCATATAAGAATTCAATGTTATTTTATCCTTAGACTCAGGACCAGTGTTAAGAATCATTCATATATGGTCCAGTTTTCTTTTTCTCCTTGTTCATTTCACTCTTAGAATTTTGGCTTATAGAGCTACGAGAAGTTTAAATACAGTGAGATATATGAATAAAAGCATTGGCAGTGGCTGTGGGTCAAAATGATGCTTGTGATCAGCCTCCATGTTTAGGCTTGATTTTTACTTTCTGTGAACTAAGTGTAAGTCTATTGTCAAAGAGGTTGAAGAAAATAACTTATACTCATATAAATATATCACATTAAAATGAATATAAAGTCAGTAATTTCTTGATGTAAAAAAATGGTAGCCAAATGTTCACCCATGTACTAGTGATTCAAGATCTATAAGTGACCCATATAGAAAGACAGCCCTTGCAGGACAAGGATAGAAAAAACTTATACATTCTAAATTATTACTAAAAGTGAAGCTTTTGTAGAGCAAAGGATACGGTCAACAAGGCAAAGCGACAGCCTACAGAATGGGAAAAGGTCTTCACCAACCCCACATCTGACAGAGGACTGATATCCAGAATATATAAAGAACTCAAGAAATTAGACATCAAAATGCCCAACAGTCCAATTAAGAAATAGACTGCTGTCAATAGTCGAGAAATAGTCTGAACTGACCTACTCTGGTGATAGGATGACCAAACACCCTAATTGTCGTGCTAGAAACCCCATCCAATGACTGAGGGAACTGGATGCAGACATCCACGTTCAGGCCCCGGGTGGAGCTCCAGGAGTCCAATTGACGAGAAAGAGGAGGGTTTATATGAGCGAGAATTGTTGAGACCAAGGTTGGATAAAGCACAGGGACAAATAGCCAAACAAATGGAAACACATGAACTATGAACCAATGACTGAGGAGCCCCCAACTGGATCAGGCCCTCTGAATAGGTGAGACAGTTGATTGGCTTGATCTGTTTGGGAGGCATGCAGGCAGTGGGACCCAGTCCTGTGCTCAGTGCATGAATTGGCTGTTTGAAACCTGGGGCTTAGCAGAGACTCTTGGCTCAGCCTGGGAGGAGGGGACTAGACCTGCCTGGACTGAGTCCACCAGGTTGATCTCAATCCTCGGGGGAGTCTTTGCCCTGGAGGAGATGGGAATGGGGGGTGGGCTAGGGGGAAGGGGATCCGGGAGGGAGGGGGGAGAACAAGGGAATCCATGGCTGATACGTAAAATTAAATTATATTGTAAAATAAAATAAATTAAAAAAAATAGGCTATAGAACTAAACAGAGAATTCTCAACAGAGGAAACTCAAATGACTGAAAGACATTTAAGGAACTGCTCAACATCCTTAATCATCAGGGAAATGCAAATCAAAATGACTCTGAGATATCACGTTACACCTGTCAGAATGGCTAAGATCAAAAACACTGAAGACAGCTTATGCTGGAGAGGATGTGGAGCTAGGGAACTCTCTTCCACTGCTTGTGGGAATGCAAGCTTGTACAACCACTTTGGAAATGAATATGGCACTTTCTTAGAAAACTGGGAATCAATCTCTCCCAAGATCCAGCTATATCACTCTTGGGCATATACCCAAGGAATGCTCAATCATACCACAAGGGCACTTGCCCAGCTATGTTCATATCAGCATTGTTTATAATAGCCAGAACCTGGAAACAACCTAGATGCCCTTCAACTGAAGAATGGATAAATAAAATGTGGTACATATTGGAACACTACTCAGCAAAGAAAAACAATGACATCATGAGGTTTGTAGGCAAAAGGATGGATCTAGAGAAACAACCTGAGTGAGGTAACCCAGACTCAGAAAGACAAACATGGTATGTACTCAATCATAGGAGGATACTTGATGTAAAACAAAGATGACTAGACTGCTACTCACAACTCCAGGGAGGCTACCTAGAAAACAGGACCCCAAGAAAGACACAGGGATCGCCCAATGACAGAGAAATGGATGAGATTTACATGAACAACCTGGACGTGAGTGGGGGTAATGAAGGGCAAGGGTCGAGGGAAAGAGAGCTTAGGGGAGCGGGAGATCCCAACTGGATCAAGAACAGAGAGGGAGAACAAGGAATAAGAGACCATGATAAATGAAGACCACATGAGAATAGGAAGAAGCAAAGTGCTAGAGAGGTCCACAGACATCCCCAAAGATACCTCCACAATAGACTACTGGCAATGGTCAAGAGACAGCCCAAAAGGACCTACTCTGGTGATAGGATGGCCAAACACCCTAATTGTCGTGCTAGAAACCTCATCCAATGACTGAGGGAACGGGATGTAGAGATCCATGGCCAGGCCCCAGGTGGAGCTCCAGGAGTCCAATTGGTGAGAAAGAGGGGGATTTGTATGAGCGAGAATTGTTGAGACCAAGGTTGGAAAAAGCACAGGGACAAATAGCCAAACGAATGAAAACACATGAACTATGAAACAATGGCTGAGGAGCCCCCAACTGGATCAGGCCCTCTGGATAAGTGAGACAGTTGATTAGCTTGATCTGTTTGGGAGGCATCCAGGTAGTGGAACCTGGACCTGTCCTCAGTGCATGAGCTGGCTGTTTGGAACCTGGGGCTTATACAGGGACACTTGGCTCAGCCTGGGAGGAGGGGACTGGACCTTCCTGGACTGAATCTATCAAGTTGAACTCAATCCTCAGCGGAGTCTTTGCCATTCAGGAGATGGGAATGGGGGGTGGGCTGGGGGGAAGGTAGGGGGTGGCGGGAGGGGGGGAGAACAAGGGAATTCGTGGCTGATATGTAAAATTAAATTAAATTATAAAATAAAATTAAAAAAAAAACTTAAAAAAAAGAGTGTTTTTGAGCCAATAAACAGAAATATTTCACAATGGCTTTACATTGAACTTACAACTCTATGTTCTGTAAAAGGAAACACGATATTTAAAAAATTTGGTACCTGAAAACTAAATAACTGTGCAAAGTACTGTGACATTTATGTCCAGTCTGCTTTTTCTCTAAATCTGTTTTTGAAAATAATATCAGGACATGGCATTTCTCAGATTTATCATAGTTATTGCTCCTCTAAGGAACTTTTGGATATTTATATTGAAATTTGTCATGAGTATCAATATATACACTGAATGTTTGTATACTCTTTGTATGTATAGAATTTATGTATTAAAAAGCAAGACTCTATCTCCCAGTGAGCATTATCACCTACTATTAGAATACATGAAATAGCTCTAAATTTAAAAGTTAAATTTTGCAGACTATCAAGTATATTCATGTTTATCCAAAACAGAAAGAGAGAGAACAGATAATATTATTTAGATTTTAAAAATTAAATAATCAAATAAAAATATTCTATTCTACATAACACTATAAAGTTTACACAAATGAACTTATTTTGGACAAGCTCCCATATAGCCCCAGATGGTATTAAACTCATGACACAGCAGAAAATAACCTTGAATTTCTGACCATTCTGCCTCTACATCCTCCCAGATACTGGGATTACAGGCATAAACTATCAATATACCGTGTGTCAGGAATGAATTCCTGCAACATGTGGTTCTACTCAGAATGACATGTACAAGGCCAAAAACACCTAATATCGAAAGTTAAAGCTGTTATTTTTCTGTAAAATTTTTACCAAGTAATGCTATGTTCCAACTGGGCTATGAAAATGGATGCTGGGTGGTACTGAGTTGAGATATGCATATGTTTAGTATTTGTGGTCCGAATGTCTTCCAAGAAAATCTCTCTGGCTCTATACCCGCAAGAAAGGAAGGGAGAGGCAGTTGGAGTCAAAGCAAAAAGAACATTATTGTCAATTCTGACTGAAAAAAATGAGTCAAATGACACCTGCAGGAGGCTGGGAATAATTTTATATTGCAAAGATCACATTTCTGCTGTTACGAAACTCGAAGATAGACAGGTTGCGGTTGCATCTTTAGCTGGAAACTCCTTTGCTTTGGAGTCAGAAGTAATCTCTTTCAGTGAAGCATAATGAGCGCAGGTGAACCCCAGACACAGCACTTTCTTAGGAAAATAATCATTTAATGAAAGAGGCAAGGTCCTGTCACAGGCAGAAACCCATATAGTCCAACACAACTTTTTTAAAATTTTATAATTTAATTTAATTTTACATATCAGCCACGGATTCCTCTGTTCTGCATTAGTTTTCATATATCTGAGTTAATTCCATAAATGAATCAGCTTTCAGACATAAAAGAGCAGTTGAGCCTGTGGTTTATTTCACCTCTTTATGTACTTTTCATTAAAGTAATTTCAGAAATTACCAGTAATTTCCAGTTCTGTTATCATGACTGGCTGAGATATTTAACAGAGTTTCCGTATATCATTAAGTGGAGTCATTCTCAATGCTGAATTAAATTTCTGATGTTTAATAATTAAAACTATTTTACTACATGCATATCAATAGAATTTAATAGGAATCAATAAAATTATCACTGCACGAGTCACCCATGAGAAACTGGAACTTCAGTCCTTAACTATCACTCATATTAAGCCAAATAGTAAATATTAGTCAGGCAGCCACATGTTGCCAGTATAAGAAGCCAGTGTTGGAGCCTGCTCTACTCTGATGGACTTTGTTCAGGGTCTGGAGAGTCCTTACTCTCCTTTACCTCTGACTGATTTAGGAGGACAATGGGCAGTGACCTTAGTCAAGGCAGAGCAGGAAACGAAAAGCAAAGTTCATGAGAGTCCTCTCCTCTTGTTCCTCACCTGTGTTCTGTATTCCCTACATGCCTGTCTCCAGCCTTCTGAGACAAGCATTTGAGGAGAGTAGTGAGTGATGTTATAAAAAATCCTATGACAGAAACCCTTCATTTATGACAGGAATACGTCCATGGAGTGTGATTTAAGTTGACATGACTTAAATTGAAACATATGTTTTCACTAAAATGGCAGTTATGACACATATTTAGTATATAATCTTTTATATATTAATTGTCCATTACATACAGAAATAATTTTAACTCAAATTCACATTGTAACTTCAGCCACTTAATGAATCGAGACAAGTCTTAAAAAAGAAAACCCTTGCCTCATTTATTTCCTCAGACACTCTGCTATCCAATGTTGCAGGTATAGAGAGTACTGCAGAGAAGACTAAAATGAACAAAGGGAAAAGAAAAACCGAAGACCTTTAGGAAAATATGCTTTGAGCCCTTCAGGACCGTGTGTGGATGCACTTCAGCTGTGTGAGGACGCACTTCAGTGGTAGAGCACTTGCCTAGCATGCATTTGGACCTGTATTGATCCACAGCATCCAAAATAAATGAATAAACAAATATGCAAGTTAATAAGTAAACAATACATAATAATGCTTAATATTTGATAATTATGACAGATTTTATTAGTTACTTAAAATAGAGTGGCTTCATTGTTTCACTGAAACAAAGATGATAATAAATTTTCAATCCCTGAACCTTTATGAGAAAGATATTTTATGGTTGAATATACCCCAAAGTATATTAGAAAGGGCATCAGGAGAGAACTTATAGTCTCTATACCAATCTGGTACTCTGAGGATTATTATAACTTACTAGTGAGTACAAACAGAAACTTGGTTCCTGGTAGTAATGTTTTGGTGATGGTTTCTCTTTGGTTCATGTCTTTTAAAGTAATGAATTTATCAGAGAAACAGCCTAAGTATATTATCTTAATTCTTCCACCAGATTAAGATAATACAAACTACTTCCAACTCAAGTGCTCATCTGATACTGATCTGGCAGGTTTCTCTGACTTCTCTTAGAGATAACTGTGAATTTGAGACTTCCACTCAAGTATTTTGTCTGAGGTATGACAAGAGACATTAAATCTTTTAAAGTTTATTCTTCAGTTATTTACAGTACTGGGGATCAAATCCAAGGCCTCACTCATGTTGCTTAGTAAGGAATCAACCACTGACATAACCCCACACCCACTGCTTATATCTAAAGAACAGGAGATACTAACAGTTAAATTAAATGAGACAATTGCTGGGATTACTCCGTATTAACACACAGTGGGATCTCAATGCCCTTGTGTGTTGAACAAAAACATTGGGCAAATGTTTGTGACTGACTTGTGGCTTATAGGCAGCATTGGAAACTCATTGTAAAAATACAACACTAAATACCCAACAGGCATGATGATCTTTGCAAAAGGAATAGTACTGTTCTCAAGGTTCAGTGGTAGAATTTGATGTGTGCTGTAGAATAATGCCTTTGTACACTGGTTTGATAAAATGCTGAATGACGAGTAGCCAGGCAGGAAGTATAGGTGGGATAAGCGGACAAGGAGAATTCTGGGAAGAGGAAGGCTGAGTGAGGAAAAGCTAGCCCACCATCCAGGAAGCAGCATGTAATGGCACATAGGTAAAGCCACGGAACACATGGCAACATATAGATTAATGGAAATGGGATGAGTTTAAATGTAAGAGTTAGGCAGTGGTAGGCCTGAGCTAATGGTTGAGCAGTTTTAATTAATATAAGCCTCTGTGTGTTTACTTGGGTCTGAGTGGCTACGGACCAGGTGGGATGCAGAAAAACTTCAGCTACAGATGTGAATGAATCATGGAGAATCAATCAAGGGTATCTAAGTTGCAGTACTCTTTACCTTCAAAAAGGGATCACAGGAAAGGATAAACCTTGTGAATGAGGTTCCTAAGAGCAAGCAGGCTATGCAACAAATGAGTAAGCATAAATGTTAAAATTGGTGTTTTCACCACAAAATAGAATATTTTTCAAGGAGTTTTCATGTTAAAACTGAGGAGATAAATCATCAGTTCAGATGCTCTGACAGGTTTTCCAAACTTAAGCTTAAATTTGCAACTTGTTAATAATAGAGCATAATGGTGAGAAAGCCCAGTCTTAAGACTGGAGAGTAACAGAAAACATATAAGCTTGCCCAGTGGTATATGCTGGCCAGAGATCGTTCAATAAAAGAAAATGAATATATACGAAAAATGTTCAGAGATAATTATGCTAGTTTTTCAGCCTAAATACCTTGGAATTTGCAAAGACAGCTCCTAGACAAAAGGGAGACCACAGAAATTCAGTGCAATAGATTTCTCCATTGGAAGTGACAGGAACATCTCTCTCAATATTACTTAGCTAATGAAGGAATAGATCTGCTGTGAAGTTCCTAGGAGGCTCATTTTCTTGAGTACAGTAGTAAAAGTTAGCTGATGAATGACCTAAACTGCTTAATGCTTCTCCGTATAACTTCAGAGCAGCAAGGCGTATCCAAGCAAGAACTGAAGAAGTTACCCTCCAGGGGCCCTAGTGTCCTTGTAGGTTGTCAGAGGCAATGAGCCAGGTTTATTTCAAATGGCTCCTTAAATGAACATTTATTTTGTGCCAGTAACACGTTTTTGATTAACAGCTCCTTTTGACTAATTTGCTTCCCAAAACAGCCCAATAAATGACTCACTTAAAACATAATTAAAAGCATGTTATTGCTAGTAGTTAATACTGATTAAAACAGGCATTAAGACAATTACCGCTGAAGAGAAGTAAGCACCCTATAGTCAGTACAGAATCCGCCGTTACTCTGTTCAGGCCCCATATGCAAAAATAGCTGCATGGTAAGATCCAGAAAGTTCCCACTCTTTGTACAAAAATCAAATTATGCTTCCATTTTGTTTTTTGTAAGGGCATGTTTGCAAACAAGTATGCTGTTGAAGCAGCCCTCTATCTGTGTGTATGTGTGTGTGTATTTGTGTGTGTGTATGTGTGTGCGTATTTGTGTGTGTGTATGTGTGTTTGTGTGAGTGTGCGTGTGTATGTGTGTGTATGTGTGTGTGTATGTGTGAATGTGTGTGTGTATTTGTGTGTGTGTGTATGTGTGTTTGTGTGAGTGTGTGTATGTGTATGTGTGTGTGTTCATGTGTTTCACAAGGTAAAATCTCATTTATCATATCAGTCAGAACTGATTCTGTCTGAAGGCAGCTCGCGTATGGCTTCATGGAAATAGGATATAAGCCAGCCATCGTCTGGCATTCTCTCTGTGCTCAACACTCCCAGTCACTTTCGATCTCGGAGCATGGGAAGCTTCACTGCAGTTGTTTTGTCCTGCTGATGTGTTTGTTTTCCTGTTGCTTCTCATTTAAAGCGTCTTCTGCTGTGATGTGAAAGAGAAAGGACAGCTTTAAATGATTTCCTCTTCTCCTTTTAAAAGTTTGCAACTCTGGATTTTCATATTACATATTAAATGCTGGGTTGCATTTCTATGACTGCTGTGTTTTACATCAAAGTAGGACTTTTCCTAAACTGTACAGGTGATGAAGAAAATCATATGTATTGTAAGATAATTTAATTGAAAATGAAAATCATAAAAAGAGACTGTATAACACACATGATGGTTTACTTGGTGGAAATTAATTTTATGATCAAGTTGTATATTTAAGGATAACCTCTCTTTTCACTGTTTGGGATGGTGTAGGGTGTAGGGTGTTAACGTTTTCCATTTTTAGTGTTATAATACTTAAATGATACTGTTTTGGAGAGGGGGGTTATAAAAGTCATCCTAAAATTCTGCATAACACACTGAAGAGATAAAACCATGCCACCACACTTTGTTTCAGATTTCCTTTTTGCACTACCAGCCCCTGGGTTGTCTCACATGGTGACGGCATTCATCAAGTGCCCTGAATGCATGCATTCATTCAGACAACTTTAACTTCCTTAGCAGACACAGGCAAGGCCAGAAGTCACTGTTGTGTAGCCAAGCCAGTGTACACAATATGTAAATCTTGTACAAATTAAACAAAGAAAATGAAAACCTTATGGAGTATCAGGTAGTCCAAAATTTGGGAAAAGGGCATACATCATTTAAAAGAGGAAATGATGAGAAGTATTTTGTCAAATTTGATATTGAGAATTCCTTTCCCTCTGCTTCAGGCTTCTGTGGATGATTCCAAGCACTTTCTAAAGAGTTTCCCCATTCTCCCTGTTAATCTTTCACTTTACCATCAAAACTATGGTTCAAAACTGCATATATGGTCACAGCCTGCCCCTACCCAACATTGTTCCATTACTCATAGTAATTATTTGAAAGAGGATATGGTCTCTATTTTATAGTCACAAAGTATATTTAGTTATTTTCTTATTAGCATAGTACTCTGGACATCTGAAGCTGCCTCAACAGCTACACCAAAATGATTTTCCCTTTTCCTAGTATGGCTTGAACACTCAGCTATAGTTGTTTTCCTGAAAGTTTTCTTTCCCCTTACTTGTATTGATTTTCCTCACAGTCCTTTAGTTACATTTGCAAGTTAAAATATAAGATAACCTGGTAATTTTGAATTTCTGATGAACAACATATAATTTTTATGACAAGTATATCCCAGAAAAAATACATACTTTTATGTATCATTAATATTGTCCATATATATGTATATTTTTACAAATATGGGTAGAATTATGGATAGTGTACTGAGTTATCAAATCCACTTTATAGCTGAAGTTATCCTGTTCCTGCCTGGCTCCCAAGGCCCTCAGACCCAAGCAAACACACAGAGACTTATATTATTGTAAATTGTATGGCTTAATGGCTCAGGCTTCTTGCTAGCTGTTCTTATATCTTAAATTAATCCATTTCTATAAATCTATACCTTGCCACGTGGCTCGTGGCTTACCGGTACTTTACATCTTGCTCCCCATGGCAGCTGCTGGCAGCGTCTCTCTGCCTCAGCCTTCCACTTCCCAACATTCTCCTCTCTCCTTGTCCCACCTACACTACCCTCCCTGCCTGGCTACTGGCCAATCAGCATTTTATTTATCAATCAATCATAGCAACATATATTTATAACATACAGGACATCCCATAGCACTTCCCCTTTTCTGTTTTTTCAAAAAGGAAGATTTTAACTTTAACATAGTAAAATTACATATAACAAAACAATTATCAAGCAAGAATTGTAGTTACAATATCTAGTCTATTTACAATATTAAGTCTATTTGTATTTGGCATAATTAAAGAAGATATCTATCCTATATTTGTGAATCTAAGGTTTTATATCTAATTTATCTTTTATCATAACTAAGGAAAATTGTAACTATCTAGTCTTCAACTCCACCAAAGACCTCAGAAGGATATAATATCACCTGAGAAATGGTAGAAGGATGGAAGCAACTTTCAGGAGTCTTGTGAGAGTAGACAGAGACAGCTGGCAGCCTAGACAGTCATCCAAAGTTCCTCGGTAAAGTTGGGGCATCTGTCTTCAGCCCACAGGCCTAGAGTCTCTCAGTCACTTCTCTCTGTGTCCTGTAGAATGTCTGGCAGTTTCTTCTGTGAAGCAGGAACCTGAAGGACCATTTTGCCAAGCAAAGTTCAGTGGTCACCTTCCTATGGGTCCTGCATGTCCAGTTGATACATTTTTTTCAAGCAGTCCAGGCAAGAATGGTTTCTTGCCCAAATGGCTATTTTTGCCAAGAAGAAAATAAACTTCATATAGAGTGTCTTCAATGCCCATCCTCTTCTCTGAAGTAAATCGGTGCTGCCAGGAGCAGATATATCTCACTGTCTAGAAAGTCTAAATTTTTAAAACATTTTAAATGCCATATTTTGTAGGTCTTTGAAGTATTTGAAGATTACCTACCTAATTGAATTATGTTTATGTGTAGCTAGAAAACTTAACATGACTATAAGTTTGACTATCATAGAAGATTAATTATTAATCTGTATTTTTAATTATCCATTACAATTTAATGTACAATTTAAAATAGAAAAATATATATATATATTATATTTGATATATATATATATCAAAATTAAGTTTAAACTTGTGTCAATAAATGAAAATCTATACCAATGTAAAACATTTTAAACAAGTTGTTGTTCTCTAAAAGTAGGTTCATTAATCTACCCTTTCATCCTACATCTACACTATCCCCTTTTTTTTTCTTTAGAAAGAGATTGCATTTATAATCAACCTGCTTTAAATAAAAATATTGGTTTTTGTCTGTCCCACACCAGAGGGCTCTTCTGATATGGGACAGAAGAATCTCTTAACCTTTCTTTTTTAGCAATATGCTTGGTTTGAGAGAAGGAGTGATCCAATTCCATCTCCAAAGCCAGTTTGGTATATTTGGGAATTTGGGTGTAGCTTCTCTTACTACTTCCTGCTGGAGGAGGGTGCTGTATTCTTATGGGGACATAAAGAAAATTTAAGGATTATGGGGTAGTCTGTGAGGCTGTATTGTCTGAACCAGTTGCCTTGAAACCATTTTGGATGTTGGATCATCTGGGCCATGGTGTCATAGGAGACCTTTCAGGGGGTCTTGGCTGGTCAAACCTGATGTATCTTAATCTGGAACAAATCAATAGCCTCTTGCTTTCTGTGGAAAGAAAAGCAGAGCCTCTTTTCCAAAGCAACATATCTTTAGATCCAAATTTTGAAGTCAAGGAACCTTTAAAATGTACATATTGATTTAAGTCATCTGTCTTTAAAATCAAATGTCTCCCTGCAGTTAAAAATCCCACAGACAACACGATATATTTACAGCATACAGGACATCCCACAGTACCACTTAAATTAATGGGATAAGCCAAAGGACTTTGTTTCTCATATAAAGCATGGAAACTGTTTATTGGGGAATAGAAAATCATTTGTCTAGGCAGGAGGCTTAGCTAGGAAATCTTATTTAATTGCCTAATGTTTCAGTTTCTTCATCTGCCAATGGAGAAACAAAAATGAAGATAAAAATAGTAGGTCACTGAATATGAGTAAAAAATACAGTGTTTTAGAAAGTATGTAGCAAGCTTCACTTAAGAGGGCCATGTCTAACTCAAATGCACACATCAGTAGCAATAATCAGTGTAGATGATCCTGATGTATCAATGAACATAAGTGTGCATGAGTCCAAATGGTTATGCCATTATTTCCCAAATACCTCCTCTCTGTTCTAAGGCTCAGGACAATCACTTATGCAAAAACTTTTGTCAGATGTCCCCCAAACTGTCAATCACAACAAACCTGGCAGAGAGTGCTCAGGGTGCTATTACCTTACACTTGTGCTGTAAGTTGCTTTGTAGGTGACTATGTTCCTGGTCATGAGGTCACAGGTCAATGGGTGAACTTTCGATATGGGTACCTGTGTCTCTGAGTCTACTAGTCAAATACTATTTAATTTCTCCTGTAGCATGAATCTTAAAAGGTCTTATTAATAAAATCAAACCTGAAGCCAGGTATTGGGGTGAATACTGGAAGATCAGAGAAGCAAAACAAGCCATAGCCATCTCACCTTTCCAGTTCCTCAGCTGATCCTGTTTACTCAGACTGGAAGCCCCTGAGTCCTCATCCAAATGGATCTCAACTGAACTGCTGCTAAAAGCCTAAAAGCTTAACCAGGCTCTAGTTCCTGGTCCTCATACCTTATATACCTTTCTGCTTCCTGCCATCACTTCCTGGGATTAAAGGCATGTGTCACCATGCCTGGCTGTTTCCAGTGTGGCTTTGAACTCACAGAGATCCAGATGGATCTCTGCCTTTGGAATGCTAGGATTAAAGGTATGTGTGCCACCATTTTCTGGTCTCTATATCTAGTGGCTGTTCTGTTCTCTGATCTCAGATAAGTTTATTACACAATGTATTGGGGAACACAATACCACCACATTCTCCCCTACACCAAGAGCTTCAGTCCTGGGAAACTTCTCAAACCCTTTGTTGGTTTTTTCTGAGAACCTGCTTTTCTCATGTGTCTTTGAAAAAAATAATTCATTGATTAAGCTTTTCTCAGTGGTTCTTCTTCATTTCATTCAAAGTTCTTAGATAAATAAGTACTTATAAGGAGTAATTTCATTTCAAATATCCTAACTTATTTTAATTGTTCAGAACACTTGCCTATTATCAAGTTTATAAATTTTAGTGTTATCATCACAGACGGCTATTTGAATTGTATTTCACCAATAAGATTGCTTTTGAGTTCATAACAATCTCTGTTTGCTGCTTTGTTTGTTTGTGTCATTTGCCAAATTGTGAAAAGCAGTTGTTTTTGGTGATGGCAGATGCCAATGCTGCCTAGTCTAATACAGGATAGAGCTATGATATTGGGATTGATTGAACATTAAATACATCAGCTTGCCTTGAAACTTGCTGCTAGACAGTCATGTGGATTCTAGCAAAACATATTTAAAATAGGATCCGTTATATTTACAGCAATGTGTTTGCCTGTTTTGACAAGTCAAATAAAACAATATGATTGTCTTTTCAAGTGGCAACTGTTTTAATTTCACATTTCTGAAAGCTTGTGGACAAAATAGAAAATGCAATGGTAAAAATAACACCATAATATGAGAAAGTGGGGGGTTTCTTTTTGATATAACTGAGGTGGTTTTTCTCTTTACACCATTCTTATAACTTGAGAACATTGTAAGAGCATCCAAGGATCAGTGAGTTTGTGGTTGTGAGATTATGTCTCCTAGAAATATCAAAAGCCACACCTATGAAGTCTCACCCACATGACTGCCTAAACATGAACTGAACAAAGATGATAAAGGTCAACTCTGCCACGTTGATGGAGAAAGCCCACAAGTCCTCAACCCTACACAAGGAACCACAAGCATGAAAGGAATGCTGAGAGTGGGAGAAACGGTCTCCTCTTGGGAAGGGCATATTAATTGGTTGCCCAGAAACAAATTGTCAGACTGGAAGCCATACATAAAAGTAACATACAGACTGAGCACTGTATTTATGAGTTTAGGGATATGTACATGTATGACACACATTATATGTATAATATGAATGTAATACCAATTAATGAAAAAAAGGCCATGAATTTGAAAGTGATCAAAGAAGGGTCTGTGGGAGGATTTGGAGAGGAAAGAGCAGGGAAGAAAGGAAGTAATGATATAATAATCTCAAAAAGTGAAGAAAAATTTTTATGGAAAAGAGAAATTGAGAGGGAAAAGACTAGTCAGACAACAGGAATGCTAGAAAGAAAGAGTAAGAAATGAAAACCAGAAAAGTTGAGTAACCAACAGTGGTCTAATTAAACGAGTCTGCTCAGTAGGGGGAGATTTATTCTTTGTATCATAAACTTGTGACTGGAGATGCCATAGACCTTAGAGGAAACCCTACAAGTATCATTTTCCTAAGTCAAGACAGCTTCAAAGTGTATTCTAAGATAGGTGCAGTTTTTTGCTCTTTGATAAAGAAATATCCTATGCAGGATATGAAGTCTATTAAAAGATCCCCAATTGGCCAAAATGTAGAGACTCCATGATTGTGGGATTCCCATTCCAAGTTGGTATATATACAAACCCTATATCTAAAACTCAGGAAAAATGACAGAAGTAGTGTCAGAAATATTGTAAGAGCCAGAACCAAGGTGTATCCTGGGATATAGTGGGTTTTTTTTTGACATAACAGAGATATTGCACCCATGAAATCCCAAAAATATGGTTGCCCGAATAAGACCTGCATAATGACCACACCAGGAGACAAGCCAATGTAGATCAGGGGATTCTCACAAGGCCCTACAATAGTATGAAGAGCTACAGGTAGTTAACTGTTTCTGAGAAAGGTAGATTATATCCTCCAAGGGCAGGCCCTCTTACAGGGTATTAAATTCTGAGTGGTCAGTTCTAAGCATCTATACATAGTTTTAATACTAAATGGAGTCGGTAGATATATATGTATATATGTATGTATGTGTGTATATATTTGTGTGTATGTAATATATACACATAGATACACATACATTTATATACATACACACACACACATATATATATATATATTAGAGACACATACACACAGAGAAATAGAGTCAGGAAGAGAGAGATGAAGAGATACATGGAGATAAATATAAAAATGTGATGAGTTAGAAAGGGAGTAGGTGCATGGTAAGAGTTGGAGTGAGTAGAGGGAGGGGTAGAAATGATGCAAATACAAAACATTTATATTAAATTCAGATCATGAACATGACCCTGATTAAGTAGGCATTTCACAAATAACTCAAATCAAGGGCAGTTGCCTTCAGGACACAATCCAGTTCTGAAACTTTTTAAAAGTATTGAAACTTATAATTAATTAAATAATGGTCTTAAGAAAAATTGAGAATATATATATATATTCTCACCAGATGAGTAGCAATAATGTTTGAATTTTTTTCTAAAAATGAAGTCTCAAGAAAAGTTTTGTGTAAATTATAGCTCACAATATGCCTGCTTCACTTCAGATACGAAGTCAACATTCAAGAATTCAAAATATAGTCTAATTTCTCAGAGATTTTATAATCAAAAGACTTTTTTATTATTCTGAAATTAATGTTTTCATGAGATCCCAATAATAGTTTTAAACATATGTGCGTTTTCTATTTCCCAAGTAATTCTTCCATTCAATGACAGCTAAGGAACCTGTCACTCACTGCCCTATGAAAACATGTAGTTAATATTCCTCCCATTAAGGCAATTGTCTTTTGGCAATAGTAAAAATACATAAAATCTTTGTCTGCTTTTTAGGAAGCAAAGGGCAGTTGAACAAACTTGAAGAAAAGTGATCTAGCTGTCAAAAGTGAATCTGTTTCAAATTTAAGATTTATTGAACCAATAACTTTTCTGTAGGAGTGCATGGCATTGGTGGGGTGTAGAAGTTTCATAATTTTGAGGAATAGCTGAGGAGGAAGTACTGAAAATGCAGGCAGATGCCACACTCAGAATTTCAAATTTTCTAGCTTTCTCTTGTTGTCTTGCTTGTCACACTGCTAGTGAATGGCATGAAGTCCTTTGCACTGTGGGACTGGACATGTACTTTCAACTTGGGAAGAAGGGAAGGGGTATTGATCTCTTAAGAATTTATCCAGACAAAGTACAAAGAAAAATCTGGGGCAAATGTTGATGGTTTTACATCACTTCAATTTCTGAGCAGCACTGAAATGGATCCACCAAGTCAGTTGTGGTTCATTTCATATATGAAAGAGCTACCCCAATATATTTTTGTAATTGATGGGCTGTGGAGATTTGGTGAATAATCATTCACAGAATTCCTGAAGTTTTAATCAAACAATTCTATACAATAACTTGAAGAAATCGCCAAGTTTTGTTTTTGAAGGATGCTTTGGAAATTGATGCTTCCCCACAGAGTAACTTTACTGGTGTTTATTTTAGACCTAGCCACAACAGATATACCATCTGTAAAATGACTCATTCATTTTAAAGAAGAACACGTGTGTACACGTGTACATATATATACATGATACCAGGCACACATGCAGAATTTCATACTGGAAGATGAATCATTTTAATTTTCATTTCCTGAAAAATATGAATAATTTATTTACACAAGTGAAAATTCTGCAGTAAAATAAATTTGATGTTACTGTCCATCAGTTTGTGAAGCAGACTAAATTTAGACCATGTAGAATAATCAATCCATTTATAACTCTAAACCAAGCAACTGTAAAATAAATGAAAATATTATCACATTCCTTCTAATACATTGTTAGCTATGGATCTATGATAAACTAAGTACGAAATGTAATCATAAGTGCAACCAAAATAATCTGAATGAAACAACTAGACACATCATTTTCATAATATATTAAAATCTATGTTTTATCTCTCTTGTGTTTCCTAGTTTCTCACTTTCACATGCTAGTTTCAAAAAATGAGTTCAAGTTACCAAAGAGTCAGCAGAAGAATTGTATATACTCTTTTTGAGTTATTTGAAATAGTCCACAAATACATATACATCCAAGCAACATTAAATGAATCAAGCAAGTTATGTTTATATATCCATATTATTATATATGTAAGAATAATAATTATGAAGTCATTTAATTTGAGAGTGAGTGAGAGGCAGAGAGGTATAGGAAGGGGAGGAGCTTAGGGTGGAAATGATGTAAATATAGTACTCATGGCATTCATAAAATATGTATAATACATTTAAAAATATTTTATTTTGTGAATAACGATTTGATGCAATTTTATTTCCTCCACATTTGCTCATCATTCACTAGGTCTCTCTACAAATACAGTTGTAATGCTTGTTTCTGAAATGCCTGTCTACTTAGCACAAATAATACCTGTGTTCACCAACAAAATAATGTAAGCAAATAAGTAAACCAATAACTAGGCATTAAATTATGTCTCATTTAATAAATATAATATTCTAACATGGTAATCCAGATGAATAATATTTTCTTAGAGTTAGTAATTGTCAAACCTTGGCAAAAGCACAAGCATACAACTATTCTTGGATTATGCAGTTTTCTCTGTTTTTTACTCTAAAGGATCACAAGTATATAACTTAACCTCGGGTGAAAACTCACATTTATAAATGCAGCCTGGAAATCAAACTCTAATTCTGACACATCATCAGGAGCCTTGCCTTATCATGCACTGCTTAAAAGTGCCATAAACTGGATTTCCTTTTACTACACTGGAAAGTATCGCATTAGCTTAGAATCAAGGTTTTCTATAAAGTCAGTGTTATTTGGGTAGTGACCAATATGTGTATCTCATTTGAAATGATAATCTAATAATAGTTGAGATTTTTTTGTATGAATTGTGCATTCTCAGATTCCTATGGAGAAATAATTTCTTAATATAGACACAAATGCCAAATAATAAATAAGAAACAGACTCAATATTTTCCTGGCAAACAGGTCTACAAAACTAAGAACTGTTTGTTCTATGACTTTTAGACTAGACCCATGGAAAGTTGTGCTGTTACAATGAATTTGTGGGAACAAGAGCAATGTACACATATTTAGCTATATTGAAATATATAGCAAGGTTATTATGCATATCACATGTATAGAACCATAGTTTGCTGTATGCATTAATCATGGCCATTTGTGTGTATTTTTTTATTTCTATTACTTAGGCTTAGAGAAATTTTTATAAAACAGATTCAGAACAAACATGTAAAAGCAAAATAAAAAGCATATTCCCCATAAAGTGATTGCACAGCAGAGAAATGTACAATTTTGGCATCCAGTCAGTTTCATGTGGTATATAAAAAATTCTTTCATATATTTAAATCTGCTGTATTTTACATCCTTTTATGTAAAACCTTAAATGGAATTGATTGTTGATCCCATCTGACTCAGCCATGTGATGCCTCAGGTTGGGGCGGTCTCACTCTGTTCTGTTTCCTATCAGTGCTCCTCAACTCTGGGCATGTGGGGCCAATTTGTTCCCTCTGCAGAGAAAGGAAAGGGGGTAGTATTTAATTTAAGTCTTGACATAAGGTTTAATTTGCTAAAAAGGAGAACTATGTCATTGTAAATCCTGCAGGAGACACTCAGGTTGGGAGAGTTGTCAGCCCTGTGTGCTTTTGCATCATTTGAGGTGTTTGTGTAGAGTAACTATTACTTTCCAAAACTAAGTCACCTAATTGAATGGATGCTTAACTGAAAATATAACGCTATTATTTATTCTTTTCTACTGTTTTTTTTGTGAAACATAATAGGTTACATGTAGTTGTCATATGAAATACGGGTAGAGTAGATACAAAAATTAGATAATTTTCTGAGCATGAAATTCATAAAAGGGCAAAGCTTTACTTATATCTTTATATCTCGATAAAAAGGAGAGAAGAAATTCAATTAGTTTTGGTAGGATGGACAGAGGACAAACCATAGGAAATTACTAACAGTAGGAATAATTTACCTTGAGGATTTTTATGGAAAGTTACATAATCTTTGATTTTAATATATATATATATATATATACAATTATGAAGATAGACTCATTTACCTATAGGTTTTATTTGGACTTCATAAGCAGTGGAGGGATAGGCAAATTCTTACTTTCTTGCTTCATTGTATTTATAGCATACAGAAATTAATAATGATTGAGACAGCATTCTATAAGACAATGTGTAGAAAGTAAGAAGGGAATGCATGCTGAAATCCACGTGGACTTTATATCACTGTTTTACTATTTCTTTGCATCTTTTTCAGTTACAAATACATACACACACACACTTTTTATCTGCTCATAGAAATGGAGTACTTGTACTTGAAATGCATTGTGTTGCTCACATGCTTGATGGTATAGAACAACACAGAATGGCTTCAAGATCATCTTCTTTGGAGATATTCTTTTTGTATTTGCATTACAGTCTAGACATTTGTAATTGTTTGAGATTTATAAATTATTCTTCAAGGTGATCACATCTTTGTTTTTTATTTTTGTGTTATTGTTGTGGCTTTGATCCTTCTTTAGTGTTTTTTCTTTCTTTTTTTTTTTTTTTTTTGGTATTTTGAGACAGGGTTTCTCTATGTAGATTTGGTGCCTGTCCTGGATATCGCTCTGTAGACCAGGCTGGCAGTGAACTCACAGAGATCCACCTGGCTCTGCCTCCCAAGTGCTGGGATCAAAGGCAGGCGCCAACTGCTGCCCAGCCTTCTTTAGTGTTCTTAATCTACATGGATACAATCAAAGTCTTCTGTTTATTGATTGGTACTTAACAAAGGACCATGAATGGATTATCAACTTGAAGATCACTTGTTTTGCTTAGACATCTGAAACTTTGAGAAAGCTTCATTAGATATTGGTCCTCAAAATATCACCATTATAGACTTATAGATGAATATTTTCATGTTATGAAGTACAAAGTGTTGTCATTGCTCTTTTTATGGGCTACAGTCTTGGATATGGTGGGAAGGTGCTGTGAGAGAAACCCAAAAAGGAAAAGTACTGGAAATATGACATGAAGGATCAGTGCACACTAGAGGCAGATCCGAAGTGAAGAAGGAAGAGATAAGAGCCAGGTTTCCAGAAGAAACAAAATTCCTAGTGGGTATAGATTCTCTTTCTGAAACTGGAAGCTTAGCTGGGTGGTGAATTGTCCTGCAGGTATCTTTTCATTTGTTCCAAGGCAACGCAGACCCCTCCTTAAAGATGTTAATCTCATTAAAAATTACAACCTCTCTTCTTTCAGCATGCAGCTTGCCTGTAACTTTAAGCTTCCTATAGTTTTGTCTCTCTAAACTGCATTTTATATTCCTTTATACCTCACTTGCCCTTTTTCATTGCAGACCTGCATAATCATTGCCAGTAACAAAAATGCCACGTGCTCAATGTTATACAGTCTTAAAATTTCCTGAGCCTAAGAAATTAGATCAATATTTTAAAATTTAGTTTCAGGCAAGTTATTAGGACAAGGTCAGGATGCAGCGAGACTATTTGCCAAAATATCACAGGACTATCTTCTCTCTAGCTACTACCGAAGTCCTTGCTTATCATTGAAACTTCTTGAGCTGACCTCCTACAGTCAGCGTTTTTCTCAGTACTATTGTCTTCCAAGTTCCTACTAGGATGGCCACTAAGGCCTGCTTACAATTCAACTGTTTTCCTAGTCCCAATTTTCAAACTCTTCCTCATTCCTCCTAAAATCAAAACCAGTTTCTTCACAGAAAGCCCCACTCTTAGTACCCACTTCTATATTAGTTACTTTTCTGTTGCTGTGCTAAGACATTCTGACCAAAGATGACTTAAGGAAAGAGAGTTTATTTACGTTTGTAGGTCCAGATGGGTAAGAGTCCATCATGGTAGGAGGTACAACAATCCTATCTTTAATCACAAGAATGAAACAAGGAAAGAAAACTGAAAATAAGTCAAGGCTATATATTCTCAAAACCCACTCCCAATGGTATACTTCTTCCAGAAAGGCTGCAGCTTCTAAACCTCCAGAAATTGCAGTACCAACTAGGGACCAAATGTTGGAATGTTGGGTGTACAGGGGGGCATTCCTTATTCAAACCACCATAGGTTATTTTACCATGTGTGTGTAACACTGGGACACTAACACAGTAACAATAGTCAACAGTTCTTGGTGCTGGAGGTAACTGGTTTTGTTTTTTTTTGTTTGTTTGTTTGTTTGCTTTTGTTTGTTTGTTTTTAAGCCGGGCAGTGGTGGCGCACGCCTTTAATCCCAGCACTCGGGAGGCAGAGCCAGGCGGATCTCTGTGAGTTCGAGGCCGGCCTGGGCTACCAAGTGAGTTCCAGGAGAGGCGTAAAGCTACACAGAGAAACCCTGTCTCAAAAAAAAAACTGTTTGTTTTTAAAGTAGTTATGGTTTAAGTAAACATCCCCTAAGTCCCAGCTCTTAAATGTTTAACCCACAGACTAGAGTAGTGGAATTTTATAAAATAACACCTAAGTGGAAGTCATCAGATGCTCTCTGTAATATTGAGGTCATACCCAGTTCTCTCTTTACCTTCCTCCATCATATTACGTGTCACTATAGGCTTCAAAGTAATGGGTCAACTCACTGTGGACTGCAGTCTCCAATCTTGGGCCAAAATAAGCATTTCATCACTATAATTTGATGATCACATGTATTCTGCCACAACAAGGGAAATCTGACATACAAAGGACTACTGAAAGACAATGCTTGTTCAGTACATTTGTGGACAGAAATAAAGACATAATTTGTTTAGAGTTTCTCCACGTGTTTTACCACTTCAACAAAAAGGTATCAGGACCAAAGCAAAGCAAATTCATTAATCACTATCACTGAAAACAAAGAAAAAAAAAGAGAAACAGCAACTACTAAATCAGTATCTTACACAAATTTGGAATACACAGGTTAGTCAAAGAGTGTTGAGAATATTGGATCTTGTACGTGATTAAAAGATCACATGACCCATAGAGTGTGTATTAGGTGCCAAGTACAGATTTAGAATTGTTAGTGAATTTTTTAAAAATTCTCTCAGCACCTGTAGATTATATGAATTATTATGTTTTCTTTTTTATATATCAAAAAACTTAGATACACGAAAGACTATTTCTCATACAAATAGTAATAATTACTCAGAGATGTGCCTGGGTAATCTACCTCTTCAGGTTTCCCCAGTAATTACACTTTTACGCACGTACAACGAAGCTTGGGATAGTGATGATTACTCAGTCAAACAATGTGATTTGCAGCCCATTTGCTTTGTTACAGCCTTAATGGTGGGAACAAAAGTGCAGATTTCCAGGGACACAGAAGACTTTTTTCCATTGACTCTTACCAGGCAATTCCTCAACTTGACTCTCGTAGACTTCAGTTATTTACCTTTAGTTGTTTTGCTAGAAAGCTACAGATCATTGTGCCATGTAAGACTCTGATTTCAATTTAAGCAGCTTGTATTAGTGTCTTAATTTGCTATATATATTCTGTTTTATAATGCAATTGACCAAGGAAGGTTGTGGTGTTTTGTCTCATTTGTTAGCCAGAATAAATAAACAGCCCTTCCTTTTCCAGACTCTTTGCCAACATTAAATTAATTTAAAGTGTGTTTCATTTTCTTCTGTTCTCTGAATCTCTCGTCTTGCTGTTAATAATAATAATTACTCTTTCTTAGCTCTCTGATCAGCTAGTAAATTTCATCAGTTGATCAAACGAGGCAAATGGGATGAAGCAGAAATCCTAGATACATTTATATTACTTAAAGCCCTACTATAAAGCAGAGTTCTTTCAACTCTGTTACTTTATACAGTGTGTGAAATTATGAGCTCCATACACCAAGGCTGTAGAATACATCGTAGAAAAAAAAATGAAAAACCACAAACTAAGAAACATTGTCTTGTTTGCTGCCATGGACTTTCAGTATATCAGCAGGATTTTAAACATTTAAAACATTATAGTGCAAAGGAGCATTGTATAAACTACTAGTTTGCATTATAAAAGGTTCTAGAAACCTTCAATGCTAATTATGAAATAAAAGAAATATATGGAAAACAACAAACTAACTGTAACAGCCATTATTCTTCACCATGACAAAATACCTATCACAGACAACTTAAAGAAGGAGGCGTTTATGCTGGCTCACAGTTTGAGAATCTGTCCATAATACCAGGGAAGTTGTGGTGGTAGGAGCATTGGGTCACTGGTTATAATGTATCAACAGTCAAGGAGTGTAGCCAGAAGTTTTCTCAGGTCCCATCCGGCCCCACTCCCTTAGACACTTATAAAATAATCATTCAGAGGCTTAATGTTAATTGTCAACTGTATGATCTATGGCAGGTCTCTTGCTAGCTAGGTCTTATAGTTTAACTCAACCCATAACTGTTAATCTATGTATCACCACATGTTCCATGGCTTTCCCTGCTTCCCATTACGTGTTGTCGGCATCTCTCCACTCTGCCTTTTCTTCTCTCACTGTCTTTCTTGGATTTTCCTGCCTGGCTCCATCCTGCCCTGCCATAGGCCAATGCAGCTTTATTTATCAACCAATCAGATCAACACATACTCACAGTATACAGAAAGACATCCCACAGCGAAGTAGTATAGAGAGTTACATAATGATGCTAAGATTGCTACATGACTTTTATTTAGCAGGGGCCCTGTCCAAGGGATGGTGCCACCCACATTCAGGGTGGATCTTCTTTCTTCAGTTAATCATCTATGGAAATACCTTCACAAACGTGGGCCATGTTTATGTTTTCTATCTGACTCTAAATCTAGCCAAGCGGACAGTGAAAACTAACCACTGCAACTGTACACACTGTCAACACTTGGGGAACCTGCGGATGAATCTGGGAAAACACTTGCCCTGGTGATTGTTTTCAAGCAAAAATCACTCCCTTTGCAATTTCAAGGTAAGCGTTCTCATTTTCCGCCTATATGTTTCCACAAGTTGGACACTTCAGTGGACAGGCTCTTTCTCTCCAGTACTTGTGCCACTGTCTTGATGTATAACACTGGTTTTT
Source organism: Peromyscus nudipes (assembly GCA_902168325.1). NCBI lineage: Eukaryota > Metazoa > Chordata > Mammalia > Rodentia > Cricetidae > Peromyscus > Peromyscus nudipes. The sequence continues at coordinate 31,556 of CABHPH010162005.1, read as the reverse complement.
CTTGATAATGGTAGTAATATCACCCCTGCTTTCTCAGCTTGTTTGTCACTTTAAACTTGCCCATGTTCTTTTCTTGTCCTAATTTCAAGTTTTTGTATGCTTTTATTCCACATTTTCTCATGCTCATTGTGGATCCGGATAAGAGCTCTGAGTAGTAAACATGACCTGTCCTAAATATTGTCCTCTCTTGAAATGTCCTACACAAACACATGGCTTCTTTACCTCTGACTTCAGTCTCACTCACTCGTCTTCTCATAACATGGTAAGAATGTGGACATTCTCTGCCATAATGTAATATGAATGGCCCAGCTAACAACAGAATTCTTGCTCCTCTCTAAAATGTCATGAATGGAACTGAATTCTGGTCTTCCCAACTCCACAAGAATGGCCTTTAGGATCTGCTTATAGAATTCCATGGCTTTACTCTTGAGCTTCTGCAAAACTCTTCAATTTTTCTCCCACAGCCAGTCGACAAACCACATGGTCGTTTATCTCAGCAATATACCCACTCAGCAACAATTTTCTGTGTTAGTTTTAGTTTTCATTTCTGTGCCAAAACATTAGACAAGAGCAATTTGAAGTAGGAATTGTTTATTTGGATTTGAAATCTGAAGGTATAATTCATGATGACAGGATAGGATGCAGGCAAGAGGGTGAGGCAGCAGAGAGATGAATGAAAGCATCCAGCTTCTTTCCTTCTTTATATACAGTTCAGAAACACAAGGGACGAAGTGATCTTATGTATATTTATGGTGTCTCTTTCCTTTTCAGTTAATGCTCATTGGAAACACTTTCATAGACATGGCCAGGAGCATGTTTTCTGATGACTCTGAACTTAGTTAAATTGACCATGAGAATCTCTCATAGGTACTGGTACAATCTGGATATTAGACCAATTGTGTGATATACTTTTTCTGATATTGTCTAAAACTGAAATTCACTTTTTACATAGACACGACAATACATAAGCCAACTTGCTGTTCATGATACCCACAGGCACGTGGATTTGTCATTAACTGTTCTGTTCTTGCTGCAAAAGTGGTGTTTTTAAAAATGCCCATTTCTCTCTGGGCGATGGTCTTATTTACAACTTGCAACTTGTTTTTGTTACCTTTGTGTTTTTCCTAAATGTCTGTGTGAGTCATCAGTATCCAGCTTGGCTTAAACCCTGACAATGTTGTAAAACTTTCTGAGGATATACAAACATCTATCCGCTCCAGATGGGATGCCAAAAGCAGAAGAAAGAAATGTCTTCACCCAAGTCCAGGTTGTAAGCCAACAAGTTTACTAGGGTTACCTACAGGAACAGGCATAATTCAAAGACAGCTACATAATGGGTGATGATCGATAAAAACTGCATTCTTGTCCATCTTTTAGAAAGTGGCACCAATGCGTCTCCTAACTACCAGTGTTTTTTAAAAAAATTTTCTTTCCTAGTAAATTATGGAAATAGCTTCAAGAGTTGTGTAACTTTCTGATATTTCTGGGCCTAGGAATTTTGTTAGATTCTCAAATCTTCTGATCCTTCCTCCTTTTAGGAGGGAATGTTTTCATTTAGACGAAAAAAAATCTACACAACAGTAAGTCCCTTCCTTTAGCTCTTGCATTCTTTCTACCTCTTCTTTTGTGATGTTTGTGAGCCTCGGATGGGGATGATACTTTTTCCATCAATGACCTAGCATTGGGCAGCTACATCACAGCAACACTAATTTACTCTCAGGCTTGTGACTGGTTGTGAATCTCTGAGTTTTCCTTCATGCCCAAGGCTGATAGCAGCAGTATTCTGAGAAAAAAAATTAAGATACAATTTTATAGGCATATTGTACTTGGTTAAGAAAATGTGTTAGTTACTTTTCTATTGCTTTGACAAGACATCATGACTAAAGAAAACTTGAGAAAATGGGGGGCAGATTATTTGGACTTCAATTTTCCAGGGGTATCAGTCCAATGTGGTGGGGAAACATGGCCAGAAGCACAGAAACCTTGGTGCTCACATCTTGAACCATGTGCATGAAGCAGGAAGAGTGAACTGCAAGTATCTTGTACTGGGGATCTCATTCAACATAGCTTTGGCTATTGGGAGTGTCTTTTTTCACATGTGTAGGGTGACCATGCAGATTATGTAACTGCTCTTTTTAGAGTTATGACAGATCTTTTTGACAATAAAAAGTCAAATGCTGAGAGATAAGTTTTACATAATAATACCCAGTTTTTGAATAGCTGGGGGAGGATCTCAGAGCTCCTACTCCCATCCACTCCAAGGACATGTCAGTCGGTCATTCTGCAAATAGAAGGGGGAACAATGCCAGCTGTAAGAACATTCATAAACGAAATAAGGAAACTTTAGCATAAAAAGTTCTTCTCATTTCAATCAGTCATCTGCTCAAAAATTGTGACCTCATCCTGGGGAACTGCCTTGGGGCTGCCATGTGTCAGCACCAACAAATCAGCAGCTTAGCTGGTCTGTTTCATGCTGCTCAGCCTGGCTTGTAGCCATTGGGGACCAGACTGCAATGTTACCTGCCCTGTCAAGCTCCTGTCTCAGAGATCTAACAAACTCTCACGAGCGCTCTGACAAGGCTAGATCTGTCTCTCCATTGGCCCTCTTCATCTGTTGAAAAGATCCAGGGTGGGTTAACCATGTCCACCACCATGGGAGACATGTACACTGCAGGCCCCGGAGAGATAATTTTGCACTCCTGGAACAAACAAACTTCCTCGGCTGCATTTTTGACTTCCTCTTTTCATACTGTTCGTGAATTTCTGTTCAGGTTTGGACAACTTCTAAACACAGAAGCACTGAACTTGGCTATCCTTGTGTTTTTGCTTTTGTTTGTTCGTCTTTCTCTTTTTCTTCTAGGGAATTGCACTTCACACAAATCACGTGGCAGCTGCTTTTAAGTAACTAAGACACATCACATTGTCTGCTCTTTCTTTTTCTCATCAAATTTTTACTGCCTTACTTCTTTATGAACCTGATTTTTATGTCAGTCTAAATCATTGATATAGGAAAAAAACCTTTGCTTAGTTTGTAAATATTCAGTTCCATCACAGAGTAAATATTAAAGTTGCTGAAGCATTTTTAAGGTCCCTGAATGATTAACATTTTTCTTAGTACTCTTGGGATAGGACTGTACATTTTCACAAAGAATACCTCTCTCACATCACATTATCTCAATAGGCCTGTCCTTTCCTTAATTTCTTCCCATCTCTGATCTTCATGGAGACTTCAGTTGCCTAAAACAGAATATTCATAATGACCCCCATGGGTCACTCCATCGAATTATGATATCCCTCATTGCCCCGGGTTGTGAAATGTGTTTACTCCAGAATGGCTTAATAGCTATATTACCTACTTTTCCAATTCACAGCAGTCAAACTAACTCCATTTCCTCCATGTCTCATAGAAGCCTTTAGCTATGAAGGTGTCTTAGATAGGGTTTCTATTGCTGTGACAATATACCATGACCAAAAAGCAAGTTTCACGTGGAGGGGAAAGGGGCTTATTTGGCTTACATTTCAGCATTGCTGTTCATCACCAAAGGAAGTCAGGACAGGAATTCAAACTGGGCAGGATCCTGAAGGCAGAAGTTGATGCAGAGGTCATGGAGGGGAGCTACTTACTGGTTTGCTCCCCGTGGCTTACTCCCTGTGGCTTGCTCAGCCCATGTCACTGGGATTGGGTTTTGAGGCTTGACAAGCCCATGCCATCCCAGTCTTATTCCAGTGGGCACTCTCTCTGCTTTGTGATTATTGTCCCAACGTGTAAGCTCTAAGCTACTGCTCCATGCTTCCTTTCATGGTGCTCATGGACTCACCCTTGGAAACTGAAAACAAGCCTCCAAATAAATATTTTCTTTGAGAATTTTCCATGATCATGGTGTCCCTCCACAGCAATAGAAAAGTAACTAAGATAACTTACTTAAACTAAAATAGAAAGAAAGAAATCTTAAGCACAAAAACTAACTACAGATGTGCAAATCACAAAGTAGAAAGAAAAACAGCATGAAAGACCAAAATAACATGTCTCCTCAAAAAACAAACAAAAATCCCTGCAAATTCCATATAATAATAGTACCTATTAAAAATAACCTGTGAGAAATCTCAGACAGATATTTCAAAAGGACCATTATAACTATCGTCTAACTAAAAGAAGACAAAAGACAAAGAAAGGAATGAAATAAGAAATAAGAAAATAAAAAACAACATGAAAATATTTTTTGAAATTTTAAAAAAGCTCAACTAAAACAATGCTGGAAAAATAATGCCAATTAAAGACCAGAGTGGACCCTCTGGTGATAGAATAGACCATGTCTTAAACAGAAGAAGACAGTGTGGAGAAACTGGATCACTCAATTAAAAATCATATATATATATATATATGCACATATAAATGGAACATGGGAGGGTTTTGACACACGATGAAAAGCTATAACCTCCAAATTTTGAGCATAGAAAGAGAATAATATCTTAATGAACATATAGAATATGTCTTTAGTAAAATTATAGAAGAAATTTCCCCAAATTAGATAGAGATACTCATACAAATAACAGCAGTCTATAAAACATCTAGTAAACAAGACAGAAAGAGAAACTCTCCATAACAGATTATAGTTAAACATCAAAAGTACATGAAAAAGACATGGTATTGAAAGCTGTAAGGGGGAAAGGATGAGTCCTCTACAAAAGAGGTCTATTAGAATAACACCAGATTATTCAACAGAAAACTTTCAAGCAAGACAGGCCTATAAACATGAAGCTTAAAAGGTCTTATAATAAAAAACCCAGAGCCAGATATTGGGGTGGAAGCTGAAAGATCAGAGAAGCAGAACAGCCAATCACAAGTTCTTAGCTCTATGAAATCTTCAGTCTAAAGAGAGAATCTGCCTGTGTATGTCTGTCTATTACTCTCTGTGCAAGCCTGTATACTTAATTGTGCCTGGAACCTGCAGGCAGCTGCCTTCTAGGTGATGTAGGTATCATCAGCCTTTTCCCTAAGTGAATAAACTGTGTCTTATCAGGAAAAATGAAAACAAACGAACATCCCCAAATGTGTATTTATCAACCTAGAAAATATGAAAGAAATGGATGATTTTCCAGACATATGGTCTAATAAAGCTAAGTCAAACTGAAGTAAACAATTTAAATAGGCTGTATTATTCAAAGAGATAGAAAATGTAATTCAAGACAGAATATGTATCTCAACATAGCCAAAGCAATATACAACAAGTGTACATCTTTCTAAATGCAGAAAAACTCAAAACTTTTACAGCAATGCCAGGGACAAGAAAGGATGTCTACTGACCTCCTTTCTGTTCAATGTATTTCTTGAAGTCTTAGCTAGAACAAAAGGATACATGAATGAAATAAAAGAGCTGTAAATAGGAAAGGAATTAAAATGATGTCATTTGCAGATGATATGATTGTATATAAAAAAGACCCCAAAGCCTACACCAGAAAACTCCACCAGTGACAATCACATTCAGCAAAATGGAAGAAGATGAAATTAATACTCAAAAATTAGTAGCCTTCCTATATACAAGTTACAAACCTATAGAGAATGAAATCATGTAAATACGGTCATTTGCAATTGCTTCAAAAATACCTTTGAACAAATTTTACCAAGGAACTGAAAGACATGCAAGATGAGAACTTTAAGACTTGAAGAACTTGAAGAAGATACCAGAGAAGAGAAAGACCTTCCATGCTCATGGATTGGTATGATTAATATTGTGAAAATGGCAATCCTACTAAAAACATTTATAGATTCAATGCAACTCTCACCAAAATTCAAGCACAGTTCTTCACAGATATTGAAAAACTAGTCTTACATTTCATATGGAAGCATAAATAATCAAAGAAAAGCAGAGAAACCAACAAGCAAATACGATGGAGGTATGACTATCCCAGAGTTCAAGTTATTCTGCAGAATTGTAGAAATAAAAACAGCATGGTGCTGGCATGAAAACAGAGCCCCTAGTGATGGGGTAGAATTGAGGATTCGTGCCTATGCTCACATTCCCAGAGCCAACAAGATTTTTACAAAGAAGATAGAAATAGATACTGGAGAAAGTAGATACTTCAACAGTTTGTGCTGGTTAAACTAGATGGCTACATGTAGAAGAATGGAAATTTAATCATATCTCCCATTCTGAATAAAACTTAGCTCCAAATGTATCAAGGGCCTCAACTTAATGTCTGAAATTATTAACTTGAAAGACAAGGAAGTAGGGAATGCTTAGATGATTGGCAGTAAGATCATTCTGAGTAGGATTGTGACAGCCATTTAGACCATGAACTAAAACTGACAATGTGTAGCCACAGTTTCTGTAAGGCAAAGGAAAGCATCAGTTGAGTGAAATAAACAGTTTACAGAATGGGAAAAAGTCTATCAGCTACACATCTGATAGATGGTTAGCATCTAGAAGGAAATAAAGTATATAAACCTCAAGAAAACAATGAACACAATTTTTAATGGGGAAAGGAATTAAATAGGCATTTCTCAAAATAAGAAATACATATAATTGAGAAACTTTTAAAAAATGTTCAAAATTTTTTAGTCATCAAGGGAATGCAAATTAAAACTACTTTTAAATGTCACCTTATTTAAGTGAGAATGGCTGTGATTAAAATATATGACAACAAATGCTGGTGTGAATGAGCGGAAGAGAACATTTATTCACTGCTGGTGGAATTAAAAATTTCACTATGAAAATCAGTGTAGAGGTTCCTGAAAAAACAGAAAATAGATCTACCACATGATTCTGGACAGCTAAGTAACTTTTGGTCACATACCAAAGAACTAGAGATCTTTTCTCATCCGTCTTTATTTCTGCTTTATCTGTAATAACCAGGAAATTGAAACAGCATCTATGTCCATGGCATGGTGAACATATAATGAAAGTGTGGTAAATTTACACGTGTAGTAAATTACAATAGTAAGTTATTAAGAAAAAAATGAAACTCATGGGTAAATGGGTACAGTCAGAAACAATCATTCTGAGTGAGGTAAACCAGACATAGGAAGATAAAGGTGTCATGTTCTTATTTGCAGATGTTATCTTTGGATTTTTAGATACATATGTCTAGCCTAGTATAACCATACATGACAACAAATTAGTAAAAGTCCATGATAGATGGCTATAAGGAAAGGAGAGCTAGGAAGTATGAGTGAAAGCTTAAAGGGGATTAATACAGCAGGAAGGGTTAAGCTGTGGTGATAATGAGATGGGGGGGGAGGATAAAATTTCAACAGTGATAAAAATCTCTAAAGACCTTTCAAAAACATAGATGGAGACCTATCGACTAGTTTAGAAGCAATATATCTATCTATATCTATCATTTCTATCTGTCTATCTATCTATCTATTGTCCTGGCTAGTTTTTTTTTTTTTTTTAGTTTTTCGAGACAGGGTTTCTCTGTGTAGCTTTGCGCCTTTCCTGGAGCTCACTTGGTAGCCCAGGCTGGCCTCGAACTCACAGAGATCCACCTGCCTCTGCCTCCCGAGTGCTGGGATTAAAGGCGTGCGCCACCACCGCCCGGCTGTCCTGGCTAGTTTTATGTCAACTTGACACAAGATAGGCAAAGGAGGGAAACTTAATTGAAAAAATGCTTCCATAAGATCCAGAGGTAAGTCATTTTCTTAATTAGTGATTGATGGGGAGGACCCAGCCCTGGGTGAGTGGTGCTATCCCTGGGCTGTTTGCCCTGGGGTCTATAAGAAAACAGGCTGAGCAAAGCTATGAAATCAACCCAGTAAGCAACAATCATCCATGGCTTCTGAACTAGCTCTAGTCTCCAGTTTCCTGCCCTGTGTGAGTTTCTGCCCTCACTGCTTTTGATGATGAACAGTTATATGGAACTGTGAGTGAAATAAAACCCTTTTGGTCATCTTGTTTTATTGCAGCAATAGAAATCATAACTAACACAGAGAGAGAGAGAGAGAGAGAGAGAGAGAGAGAGAGAGGAGAGAAAGAGAGAGAGAGAAAGAGAGAGAGATATGAATTTCTAAAGTCTTATTATAAGAAACACAAAGTCAGCCGGGCGTTGGTGGCGCACACCTTTAATCCCAGCACCCGGGAGGCAGAGGCAGGCGGATCTCTGTGAGTTCGAGGCCAGCCTGGGCTACCAAGTGAGCTCCAGGAAAGGCCCAAAGCTATACAAAGAAACCCTGGGAAAAAAAAAAAAAAAAAAAAAAAAAAAAGAAACACAAAGCCAAATACAGAGGTACAAGGCATAGAGATCAGAATGACAGTGATAGCCACCAACTAACCTTAGCTCACCCTGCCATAGCTTCCCAAGAGAACCAGCTTCTTCCTGTCTAACCTGCGCCTTAATTGCCTTGTTGTTCTGCCTTCTCATTGGCTCTTAGCCCAGCCACCTCACTTCCTCATCACTGCCTGTCTGTACAGACCTCCAGGTCTCTATGGTTGGTACTAGGATTAAAGGCGTGGGTCACCACGCTTGACTGTGTCCTTGAACACACAAAGACTCTGCCATGACATATGATTAGATTAAGGGCATGTGCTACCACCACCTGACTTTTGTTTATGGTTGGTTGTGACCTCTGATTTCCAGGAAAACTTTACTTATTAACATACAAATAAAATATCACTACACACACAAACACACACACACACACACACACACACATACACACACACTCCCTATAATGACATCAATGCCATTATTGGACATCACAGTCTAACAAATAAAAAGCTTGTTTACTTGTTTTCTTTTGTGCAGTTCCTGACTAGTGAAGTCCCACAAATTTCCAATGTTACAGGCTATTCACGACCCTCCAGAACTAGATAATAAGATCTTACTACACTTACTCACACATTTGAGTCAGAGAACATTGAGATATCAAGCTGTTAAGGATCAGGTATCTTCATTCTTTTTGACTAGCTTTCATCATGATGGAAGGTGATATGTATGCTTCTGGAAGAGAGAAGTTATCATCAGTCTTATACTGTTATGAAGCTTTTGAGCTATTGTAATGACTAATCTAGCAAGGAATTTTCATTTGTAAAACAATGGAATGAATACTGGCAAGTAACCAATCACTTTCTGATGGAAATGGATACCTGGCACCAATGCTGGAGCAACAATCTGTGGCTAGGCAGGTCATAGGCCCTAGGGGATAACATACTTATTATTCAAATTTTAGATGGTCTTATAATAAAACAAACAAACAAACAAACAAACAAACCCCTGAGTCACATACTGGGGTGAAAGCTGAAAGATCAGAGAAGCCGAGCAAGCCACAGACAGCCTATTACCTCACCAACTCCATAAATCCTCTGAGTTTTCACCCAAAGAGTCTCAGCTGAACTGCTTTAGTTCCTGCTTCCTCACACCTTATATACCTTTCTCTGCTCTACCTGCAGTTCCTAGGATTAAAGGTGTGTGCCACCACTGCTTGGCTCTGTTTCCAGTGTGGCCCTGAACTCACAGAGATCCAGACGGATCTCTGCCTCTGGAGTGATAGGATTAAGGATATGTGCCACCACTGTCTGGCCTCTATGTCTAATATAGTGCCTGGCTCTGTCCTCTGATCCCCAGGCAAGTTTATTAGGCTACACACTATTTCCCCTTTTTTGTCTAAAATAATCAAAGAAGGCTATAACTAATATAAGAAAAGCTATATACAATAAGTATATGAATATACACAGTCAATAATTACATTAACAATGTTCAATCCATTAACTTTTGACAGATTCAGAGAAAAAAACTCCATTATTTATCCTATTTTGGTGGGTCCAAAATGTTGGACCTAATTCAGTTTATATCTTAACTTATATTACCAACTGAATAATATCTTTTGATGTCTTTCTTTTTTTGTCATTTTTCTTTATTAAGAAATTTTCTACTCACTCTACATACCACCCACAGATCCCACCTTCCCTCTCCTTCCATCTCCCAGCCCTCCCTCCCAAGCCACCCCATGTACCCACATGCCCCAAATCAAGGTCTCCCATGGGGAGTCATCAGAGCCCGGAACACTGAGCCTAGGCAGGTCCAAGCCCCTTCCCACTGTACCAAGCCTGCGCAAGGCACCACACCACAAGCACTGGATTCCCAAAAGCCTGCCCATGCTGCAGGGACAGATCCTCCTGCCTGGGTGTTCCCCAAATAGTTTGAGCCAAATAACTGTCTTCCATATCCAGAGGGCCTAGTCCAGTCCCATGGGGGCTCCATAGCCACTAGTCTACAGTTCATGGGCCTCCAATAGTGTGGCCGGTCATCTCTGCACTTCTTCCCATCATGATCTCGACGTTCCCGCCTGCAGAATCCTTCCTCTCTCTCATCGATTGGATTCCCAGAGCTCAGCCTGGTGCCTGGCCGGGGATCTCTGCATCTGCCTCCATCAGTCACTGGACAAAGGCTCTATGATGATAGTTAGGGTATTCGCTAGAACGGTCACCAGATTAGACCAGTCCAGGCACCCTCTGGACCATTGCCAGCAGTCCAAGGTGATGTCATCCTTGTGGGTTCCTGAGAGCCTCCCCAGAACCCTGCCTCTTCCTTTTCCCATGATGTCCTCATCTATTATGGTATCTCCCTCCCTGCTCTCCCACTCTGTTCCTTTTCCAGCTCTACTCTCCCATTTCCCTATGTTCTCATTCCCTACTCCTTGCCCTCTGCCACCCCCCACACCCAGTCCACTCATGTAGATCTCATCCATTTCTCCTTCGCTGGGTCATCCATGTGTCCCTCCTAGGGTCTTTCCCTGTTAGCTAGCCTCTCTGGAGCTGTGGGTTGCAGTCTGGCCATCCCTTCCCTCACATCCCTTCCACACACACTTATGAGTAAGTACATACTATGTTTGTCCTTCTGAGTCTGGGTGACCTCACTCAGGATGATATTTTCTAGTTCCATCCATTTGACTGCAAATTTCTTGATATCATTGTTTTTTACTGCTGAGTATTATTCCATTGTGTATATGTGCCACATCAATAGCAAGAACCTGGAAACAACCTAGATGCCCCTCAACTGAAGAATGGATAAAGAAGATGTCTTTCAAACTTATACATTTTGCACCTTTTTAGTGAGTTTCTTTTCTGAATTTGTTAACAAGAAAAACTATAACTAAATAGTCTTCAACTCCCTCAGAGACCCAGTAAGGTAAGCAAGCAGGAAGAACATGCAAGCAACTTCCAAAAAATGTGAGAAATGACAGAAACAGCTGGCTGCCTGGACAGTCATCCAAGATTTCTCTGCAAGGTTGGAACATCCATCTTTGGCCTACAGGGCTAGCATATTAGACACACTCATCTGTTAAGCAGGATTTTCTAAAGGGCCTTCCTAGCTTGTCTTGCCAAGGTTTGGCAGTCCTTTCTTGTGTGTCCTACTTAGCTATTTTGGGCAGCATACTGTCAGCAGTTGAGGCAAGGGCACTTACTTGCCCAGTAGCTAACTTTTGCCACAAAAAATGTAAACTCCATATTGAGTTACTTCAATGACCATCTGTAGTGGGTAGCCATTCCAGCTTTGATCTGGAAGTTCCAAGCCCCATTGAGGCTTCAGTAACTGTCACACCTACAAGGCTGGGCCAAGAGAGGACCCTGAAGACCCGAGATCAGGATGCGCTGCCTCTCTTGGTTCCTGGACCCTGGACGCTGGAGGTAGACCGAGCAGAGTTCTCCAGAGAACACAGCCGGACTGCATTATGTCTTTTCCAGACCCTGCAACCTACCTATCCCTTCATTTGTAAGTTATGCCACTAAATAAACCTCCCTTTTAACTACATGGAGTGGCCTTAATAATTTCACCAATAACCATCATCTTCTCTGAAGTAGATTGGGGCTGCCAGGAGCAGACATGTCTCATTGTCATAAGAAAATAATTTATGTTATTAAAATATCTTAAATGCCATATTTTTGTAGATCTCTGAAGTGTTTGAATATGACCTGTCTATCTAAAATATATCTCTGTGTGACCTTAAAAACATACCTAGACTGACTATATGTTTGATTGTAATAGGTGACTAAATACTAACTTGCATTTCTTGATATCTTAATTAGTTGGTAATAATAACTTTCAGGACTAGCAATTTGCACTACATTGTTAAATCAGGTGTATAGCTACAATACCTTGAACAAGATTAAAAATATATGTATAGTATTTTCTAATAAAATTAATCTCAAATTTTTATCAATATTCAAAATTTGTATAGATTGTACAAAAATCCAATCTAATGTAAAATATTTAATACTAGCAGTTGCTTTCTAAAAGTATATTCAATAATCTAGCTTTTTATTTTATCATATCCATATTCTCTCTTTTCTTTACAGAGTAGATTCAATAATCTACCTTTTATCTTATCATAACTATATCTTGTTTTTTTCTTCTTTCTTTTTTTTAAGAAGAACTCCAAATCTAATTTCCTTTGTTTAACTTTTTCCCTGACCATTAACAATTAACAACTTGTAACCAACAATCCTAAATAATGACAATTATCCATAACCCATTGAAAGACCAAAAACCACCCATCCTACCTCTTGGGTGTAGCAGTAAGTTTTCCTGTTCTCACCTGGTCCTACAGCTGCTCGGCCCCAAATAAACGCACAGAGGCCTATATTATTTACAAACTATATGGCATAATGGGTCAGACTCCTCACTAGCTAGCTCTTACATCTTAAATTAACCCATTTCTACAAATCTATACTTTGTTACATGGCTTGTAGCTTACCAGTACTTTACATCTTGCTTCTTCTGGCAGTGGTTAGCAGCATCTCCTCAGCTCTGCCCTTCTCCTTCCTCTTTCTCTAGTTGGAATGTTCTGCCTAACTTTATTATGCCTCACCATTGGCCAAACAGCTTTATTTATCAACCAGTTGAGCAGCATATATTCACAGCATACGGAGCGATATCCCTCAGCACTTCCCCTTTTCTTTCTAATCAAAAAGAAAAGTTTTAACTTTAACATAGTATAATTACATATAACAAAACAGTTATCAGTCAAGAATTACAGTTGCAATATCTAATCTATTTGTATTTGGCAAAATTAAAGAAAATAATCTATCTATCCTATATTTGTGAGTCTAAAGTTTCATATCTAATTTATCTTTTATCATAACCAATAAAATTATATCTATCTAATTTTCAACTGCATCAAAGAGCTCAGAAGGATATACTATTACCTAAGTAAACAGGAAATGCATTGTGAGCAACTTCCAAAATTCTGGAAATGACAGAGATAGCTGCCTGCCTGGACAGTCATCCAAAGTTCTTCAACTTTGGGGTATCAGTCTTCAGTTTGTATTCCAAAGTTGATCTTTGGGTGGTGTTTGTCATTTTAGTGGTATTATTCTGACGGAATCATCATTGTGGGGCCCCATCATCTCTGTGGAGACATGAAAGTTTGCATTGGGTCAGATTATTCCTTTTCTTGGTAATTTTTTTCTGGGTGGTTCTCTAGTCTTCTTTGGATGCTTATCTGTTCAAATGTCTTAAATTCTTCAAGATTATTGTTTTAATTTTCCTGAAAGACAAAAACTAAACCTTTCCTCAACCCTAACTTTGGGGAAGTGCTAAATCTAATCTTTATCAGTTTTGATTTATGGTTTCTCATGTATTTTTTTGTTCTCCCTTATGTAGCTGTTCTATCATCCAGAGCAGTATTGTTTTTACAATAGACATTATTAGGTTCTTTAATTGCTCTAGGAAGGAGTTTCTTCCACAATGACAGGAAAGGACTGGAGGGATTTGATGTAGGGGCTGTGGGAGGTCCCTCTGGGCGTTTCCTGATAGCAAAGGCAAGGGTTTACCTTGTCCGTCCCTTGTTGATCTACATTCCTTAGTCCATTGTCTGCCTTTGCCACACCTCCTGCATAATCCAGAAAGGAGGGGCATTCTGTCAGCATTGTTCCTTGAAAAAAAAATTTCTAGGAACACCCTGTTTATAGTCCCTTTTTAGGTGACCTTGTTTACCACATTACTATTTTTCTTCAAACCTCTGGAAATCACCTCCCCTATCCAAGCATCATCATGGTCATGAGATTCAATATTAATTGTACCTCAGATCCTTTCCTGCAAAGGTGCTGCTGATCTTGCCTTTAGTGGCCTAATTATCTTTTTGCATTGTACATTAGCATTTTTAAATCCAGAGATTCAATTATTATCTGTCTAGCTTCTAAATTTGGTATCATTCTATTTACTGTCAAAGACAGCATTTGTAAAAAAATCAGTGAAGGATTCTTTTGGGCCCTGTATAGCTTTTGTAAATGACTCAGTTTTCTTTCCTACTTCTTTAATTGTCCTATGCATTCATGGCTGCCATTCAGCATAAAGTTAGGGTATGGTCATCATGTAGAGATTGCCTTTCTACATTAGCATAATCTCCCTCTCCAAGAAGTTAGTCTTGGGAGAGTTACATACCTCTAGTCCTACTTCATTGTTCAATGGTCTTAGCTTCATTCTTCTACCACGTCCTGCCTCCCTTGTAATTAGGGACCAGCCTCTAAGACAACTGTAACCAAGTCTCCCCAGTTTTGAGGTATAATTCTACTACAAGTTAACCATGAGATTAACATCTGCTTCACAAGTGGGGAATGCATACCATATGACACTATAGCCTCTTTGAATCTCCTCAAATCTAACATTTGCACAGAAGTTTAATCATTGAACTTGAGCATTTGGCAGTTCCTATAAGGTTACAGGATAGATTAAAGTTGGCTATTTGAAGGCCTTGCACTGTTTCTCTTCAACCGTGTAATGTAATGCTGAGAGTAGTTCACCTTTAAATTCCTCTGTCTCTGTCTGAATATCTCTGTGACCTGTTTCAGCAAGTTTTTCTAAAACCTTTATCCTGGCACTCATATTAACCAACGTTTTTAATGGTAAAACAAAAATGATCAAACAAATAATATTTATAATTGACATTACATCTATCCTATCAACAATAATTATTCTCATTTAAGTGTTACATTTTCAGACCACCTAATGTGTTATCAAGTGGAGATCAAACACCCTCCATTGTAAAAATGTTTCCCATTTTTTAATGTGGGAAAAAAAGTTCTTTTAACTAATTTCTTTCTTTAAGAAATCCCAATTGTCTCACCAAATCTGCTGACAATAACGATTCAGATGTGAGGCTGACTGATTCTGAGTAGAACAGCAGAAACCAGAGCAGGTTTCAAGGCAACTACTTACTGTGGTAGTAGCCCAAGATGGCGATCCAGGAAGAACCCACAACCCACCAGGAGAGAAGAAGCCAAAGAGTCAGCTGTCTGCATGAGGGAACGTGAGAAAGTGACTGACTCCTATGGTTTTTTTGACTCCCCAAAAAACTATGGAGTTATAGCAGGGAGACTACAACAAAAACTTAGCCAGCAGATTAGGGACTCTGGCCCACATGTGGTGGACACTCAAGCTGAGTGAAGCTTGGGCCTGAGTCGGAGCCTGCATGGACACAGGCAAGCTGCTTTTTGTGAATTCATGCCCCACAAGTTGGATGTCAGATGTTGTTCTAATCTTAGATGGTCTTTTAATAAAAAAGCATGGGCCAGATATTGTGGTGAAAGCTGAAAGATCAGAGAATCAGAGCAAACCAGTCAACCTATTACATACTACTATTATACCACTAAGTGGAAATGATATTGAATTTAATCCTACTAACTTCTTGCTGTATCCACATATTAATGCATCTTTCAACCCTCATTACAGAAGCTTCTGTTTTTAGTAAATGGTGATTAACACTATGTTCACAACTGACCATGGTGCAGAGAATAACAGCCTGAAGAATGCTCAAGGTTAAATGGAACAATTTATACTGAATCCCTCCTCTCCAGGCTCATAGATTATGTGGTAGAAGGGGCAGGAAGAATGCAAGAGCCATAGGCAGTGAATGAATACAAGGACCTGTGTCTTCCAGCCACATCAGTGCAGGTGTACATATAAACTCACAGCACTGATAACATAACACATCATAAAAGCATGCACAAGTCTCATGGAAACTCAAGCCAAACCAAATAATAGCATTTTCTTAATTTTTATAGGGTCTCCTAAAGATTCCACTGCCCCCAGACAAGAGGAGATAGTCTAGAGAACATGACAACCACATTCTCAAGAAGTTTGGTGGGTAGTATTTTTGTCATTCTGTGTGTTATTGATGGGTGTCATCATTTAGGGGCCTTGGTAACAAATTGTTACTTGCCATGGTCAGGAAAAGGTGAACAAAGAAGATTAAATTCAGTGATCTCTTTCTGAAGGGAAAAGAGGGGGCATATAGTATAGAAATGATGGGATGAAAGATAGATTATTGATCTACATTTGAATAACCACTAGACTTAAATATTTTACATTGGTATGGAATTTTGTATATTGATACAAATTTAAGATTATTTTATTATACTGCATATATGTTTCTATGCTTACTTAAGGAATCATACCTATGCAGCTTATTTTAAAATGTAATGTAAAATTCTAGTCCATAAAAGCCATTTAGGATAATAAAAGAATACAGGTTAGTAGTTAGTCACCTAAAACAATCAAACTTATAGTCATGTTATGTATGTTTTCAAGGTCAAATAGAAATATATTTTAGATAGGTAAATGGTCTCCAAATGCTTCAGACATCTACAATATTGCATTTAAGATATTTTAATAGCACAAGGCTTTTCATGACAGTGAGACATGTCTGCTCCTGGCAGCACCAATTTATTTCAAAAGAGGATAATGGGCATCAAAGAACCTCCATATGGAGTTTACTTTTATTGTGGCAAAGTTAGCCACTGGTCAAGAAACTGCCTCAACTGCTGATGGTATACTGTCTAAATTAGACAAACAGGACTCTGGTGATATTTTATTTGTACTGAAATGTGATTTTATTTGCATGGTAATAAATAAAGTTACCTGGGGGTCAAAGCTAATAGCAAGCCATAGCAGATGCTGGGCGGCGGTGGTGCACTCCTTTTAATCCCAGCACTTGGGAGGCAGAGCTAGGCGGATCTCTGTGAGTTCAAAGATACAGCCACCATGGAGACACACGCCTTTAATCTCAATACCAACCATAGAAGACCTGGAAGTCTGGACAGACAGGCAGTGACGAGGAGGTCATGTGGTTGTGTTTACAACCAATGAGAAGGCAGAACAGAAAGTCAATAAAAAGGACAGACACACAGGAAGTAGGTCTCTTGCTGAGAGGAAGGACAGCAGCGGCAGTGAGGGTAAGAAAGGGTTTTTGGCTCTTAGCTATTGCTCTGACCTCTTGGGCTTTTAACTCTGCAATTGGCCCTGTGTTTCTTATTTAATAAGATGGTTACATCTACACAGAACACACACACACACACGCACACACACACACACACACACACACACACACACACACACACACACACATGACAACTGGTAAACCTTGCCAAGACAAGGTAGGGCAGTCCTTCAAAAATTTCCTGCTTCATAAGAAGTCTGTCAGATATTCTAGGCCAGTAGGTCAAAGATAGATGCCCCAAAGTTACAGAGGAACCTTAGGGTAACTGTCCAGGCAACCAGATATACCTGTTGTTTCTTAGTTTTGGAAGGTGCTTGCTTTATACTTTCTGTTTACTCATGTAGTATTATAGCCTCCTAAGGTCTCTGATGGGGTTGATTAGATAGCTATAGTTACAGTTTTCATTAGTTTTGATAGAAAGTAAATCAGGTATAAATTTTGTACTCACCAAAATAGAACAAATCATTGAATTTACCAATACTAATGGACTGGACATTGTAAATGTAATTCTTACCTGATAATTGTTCTTTATATATATAGTTTCACTATGTTAAACTTAAATCCTTTCCCTTTTATTTAGACAAAAAGAGTGAATGTTGTTGGATATTTGCACACTGTGTGAAGATATATTGCTGTGACTGGTTTAATAAAGATCTGAATGGCCAGTAGCTAGGCAGGAGGTATAGGTAGGATTTCTGGGGAGAAAGAGGAAGAGGAGAAGAATCTAGGTTCATAGGAGATGCCAGGAGACATAGAGAGGAAACAGGAGGTGCAAGATGGAAGATGTGTAATGCCACATGATAGAATGAAGATTAATATAAACATGTTAATTTAAGTTGTAAGAGCTAGTTAGAACCATGCCTAAGCTATAGGCCAAGCTTTCATAATCAATAAGAAGTCTCCATGTCATAATTTGGGAGCTGGCTGGCAGGACGGAGAGAGACTCATTACAATCCCTTCTCTCCCTCAACTCTCTCTCTTTTCCTTTTTCCATCGCCCTTCCTTCATATAATTTTATTATCTGGGCCAAATCCATTCCAGTATCTGTTGGGAAGGGTGACTCTAATAATCTGTACCAGCCACTATGTAAGAAATTCTACCTTACCCATGATTTACACGTGTATCTACATACAAATATTACAAAGCCTCTTTGAAATATTTGCTATCATGCTTATCAGCACCTAGTCTCTTACATTATCTGTTTTTATTCATTTTATATGGATGTGTGTGGTTGTTTCTTATCATGTAGCTATTAGAGGCTAAAGGAGCCCTCATTTTCACCATTCATCTTGAGTTCAAGTAAAAGAAGAGACATTGAAATGCTCAAAATTCTAATAGCTCATCTTTAAATAATTATATATTAATGACATACTCTTAGTATTAGCAGCAATAAAACAACTGCATGCCTTTCCTTCAAGAATTATAATCAGACATTGTAAAGATTCTTTAACAAAGCGAAAAACTAAAAGAAGACTCCCAAATAGAAATTCGCTTTTAAGATTTTCATTTAATTTCAAGCCTGGACTTGCCGTTAGCAACTGGTGAATGGAAATATGGGAAATGCACAGGCTAAGCCATTTCCCAGAGACAGAATCCCAGGGCTATAAAAACAAAGTCAGCTGGAGAAAAGGAGTCTGTGCATGCCTGTATGTCTCTGCATCTTTTGAAAATCGCTGTGCTGCCTATGTCTCATTCCACAGCTCTATTCGGAAAACGGCTTTGGAAACCAGCTTTTATTTATTTATTTTTTTAGGATGCTTTTTATCTGACTAATCAGTATGTAGCTTGTTACTTATCACTTCTATCATCTTGGGATTTTTCTTTCCTCTAGGATTTAAAATGTGATGGCTTATTCCTAAAGGGATATGAAAAGTCTATCTTGATGAGCTAGTTCTGTGTCCCTGAATGAAAAGGACCATTAACTCTTAACTTCACACTCACTGGTGTACAGGTATTAATTTAATTGTTCCTTTATATAAAGCATGGTTGGAAACAATTCAAACCTACTGATCTCATTTCTTCATGGTGCTTGCATGTATTTGATAGTTTATTACAATCATACATGTGTTACCATAATGACACATTATGTTCTATTAGTGTATAATTAGCTATAAATTCATCCTTATTTTGGTAGTGATAGCATGATAAATAAATTGCTGCCTAAGGCCATGGTCAATAATAAATCTGTGTATTTTATTTCAAAGACCTTAAACAAACATATGCCAAATTTTATGAAAATTCCCTAATCTTTGTGAGTTTAATGTACATCAGAGGTATCCATCTCCATTCCTGAAGGAAGCTCTGAATGGACTGTTATAACATATCGCCTTTGTAAGGTGGCTTTAAATAGTGGCTATTAAAAATCTCAGAAGAAATAAACCCTCTTTTTATAAAGGCTTATTTTCTCTGTGGACATCACACTTGTAAACAATTTGTATTATGCAGAGAATCAGCAATTTTAGACTTTAATCTGTGGAACTAGAAAGGGATGAAATCCTAGAACATATATTCTTTGGATGTAATCTAAACAGGACAGAAAATGTGTGACTATAAAGTATGTGTATACACACACACACACACACACATACATATACATATATATGTATACGTAGACACACACATATATATGTTAGTTATATGTTCATTATTCTGGCTTGAAAAAAAAATAAGATTTCACCAGTTTTAACAATTGCATTTCACTTCTTAGGACTTATGTCAGAAGTCAAAGGTCGTGAATTTCAGCTATTAATCTTTCCTCTGGAAAAACAATACAAAGTGTTTTGCTTGGAGAGGAACTTGAAGCTGTTGATTCTGCAGCTCTAAGCTTTAGAACCAAACTCTCATCAATTTCAGGGACAGATCTTTCTGCTTTGTTTACCACTAAATAACCATCAAACGTGTCCTGATGCAACCTAGACCAGCTCTGTGGTCATCGGAAGGGCTGTAGACTAAATTGAATTTTGGGTCTAAGTCTCGTAAAACTTATTAAAATGTTTATTTTTTAATGTTGTGTGCAGCTGTTTGGGAACAAAAATAAGCCTTTCTTTACATAATAATGAGAGCAACTCACTGTGTCTTCCTCTTTATTGTTTATTTAGAATATCAGAAAATCTGTGTTGTTTCAAGGTTTTTGGAGATAACACTAAAGAAGAAAAACTACAAGTGATATCATTGTGGTGAATGTTTCTGAAATTTGAAGTCCAATTTAAAAATTAGATGGGAGTTTTATGTGTTTATCATATTAGAATAATTTGTTTTTCCCACAGAATAGAATGTAAACTTTCAGAAGTGTACTCATGCTGCCTTGGGCAACACAAACATTATTGTGAAAGCACAGTAGTGGTCTTTCCCGGATAATTATGAGTAAACGATCATTTTATGATGAAATCATCTTCAGCTTGTGACTCTAAACTCATTTTTCCATCTGGTGTTTGTCATGGAAAGATGTCTAGTCATCAGAATTAAGCAGCTTGAAAAATAGCCACCAGCCTTGTTTGTACGTACAAAGGGCCCTCCAATACATATGTATTCCCTCATTCTCCCTCATTCTTTCATTCATTCGATGTCTCTCCCTTCATCTCTCTTTTCCCATCTTTAACTTTCCTTCTCAAAAGAGAAAAAAGGGTAAAGTTGGGCAATGGCGGCACAAGCCTATAATCCCAACACTTGGGAGGCAGAGGCTGGCGGATCTCTGTGAGTTCCAGGCCAGCCTGGTCTACAGAGTGAGTTCCAGGACAGCCAGAGTTACACAGAGAAACCCTGTCTCTAACTATCCCCTGAAGAAACCCTAAAAAAAAATAAAATAAAAAAATAAACAAGGAAAAATTGTTCCTGGTTTTTATTTCTAATTTTCTTTAAAGTGTTTAAAGTGTTACAGTACTAATATTACTTTTTATCAATACTTTGTATTTCATAGAAGATAAGTGTCAGCTAGTCTAAACATGTTTGCTTGTTGTTCAATGTCCAGATTTGCAAACAAGCAAGATGGTTAAACAATAGGCCTTCCTTTTTTAGTGCCAACTCTGTGTTGTCCCATGACAGTAAGTTTTCAAGGAACTTTCTCTCGCTCATGTCATCCTTAACCATCTTTGAATAAAACTCCTTTATCTGTATGACTAAATAAAAATACCTACTTATGCTGTGGGATGGTCTGTATGTCAAACATGTTGCTTATTGGTCAATAAATAAAACACTGATTGGCCAGTGGTCAGGCAGGAAGAAGTATAGGTGGGACAAGGAAGAGAGAATTCTGGGAAGTGGAAGGCTGAGGAGACACTGCCAGCCGCCACCATAACAAACAGCATATGAAGATGCTGGTAAGCCACAAGCCATGTGGCAAGGTATAGATTTATAGAAATGGATTAATTTAAGCTATAAAAACAGTTAGCAAGAAGCCTGCCATGGCCATACAGTTTGTAAACAATATAAGTCTCTGTGTTTACTTGGTTGGGTCTGAGCGGCTGTGGGACTGGCGGGTGAGAGAGATTTGTCCTGACTGTGGGCCCAGCAGGAAAACTCTAGCTACATACTTATGTCATATTCAAGAGAATTTTTCATAAATTCTTTACACGTTTGAATGATCTTTAAGCAGTTCAAATACTCACTAGTATAATTTCCAGAATCTTCATTGAAAATGATTAAAGTAACTGTTAAAGCACGCTCTGACAGAGTGTTTGCCTGGTGATGTTCTCAACTTCTTGGTCTAGCTATGACCTCTTTGAGCCTTGGCTCCTCGTTGATTTGCTTGCTTCTTGGTACAGCACAGCAGGTTGGGGCTCTCTGCTTCTATAAGTCTTGGCTAGTTTTCCCCAGTAGGAGGCATTTCCAGGAGGTTGGAGAGCAGCAAAGAGAACCTGGAATGGTCTTGTTTTTGAGCCCTTCAGTACTATCTCCACCTGAAGTACTGGTTTTTGTTTGTTTGTTTTGTTTTTGTTTATTTGTTTTGTGTGTGTGTGTGTGTGTGTGTGTGTGTTCCCACTGAGCATGAATGTGACCATGGGATCTTGTTACCGCCCTGCTCCTCTGTTTCAAGTGCAGTGATGTAGACACTAATGTTGACTATCCCTGGGTTGTAAAAAGAAGTCCATGCAATCTCTTGTAAAGTTGGTATAACCAATTACTTGTCTTGATCTTCCTTTTATTGATTTATTTAAAATTGATTTTGTCTTTATTTTTGATGCATACTGACATAAACAGGATATAGTTGTTATTATTTCTAGATGATGTCAAGGATATACAGAATAAAACGATTCTACAGATTCTTAACTGTATCTTGAATGCTGAAATTTCTCTGGCTTTCATTCTTGAACATCAGGCTGTAAGTAGGCTTAAAAAATTAGGTATGCTTCTTTTGGGGAGTAGTTTGACTTGTAGGTGAAGGATACAGATATGACTAGAAAGTGAAATCATTAAAAATATTTTTAAAACAACCTACTCATTGGCAGAATTTCAGGTTATTTTATAACTTGAATATCATGACTACTGGCTTGATAAATATGGAATGCATGTATCTCTGTTGTATGCTGACTTGATTCTTCTGTATATAGACCTAGAAGCTGCATAAATGGATTATATTGAAATTTTACTTTCAGTTTTAATTTATTCAAGAACCTCTGTAATGGCAGTAATTATTCAGTTTCCCAGGAGTAGTGTACAAGTATTTTTCCCTTATATCTTTACAATATTTTTTATTTGTTTAGATGTACACTGGGAATATTATTCAATACTAAAGAAAAATTCAAGCCATTTACAATAAAATGGATGGAACTAATTTCATTGTGTTAATCAAAATAAGCCAGATATAGAATGCTAATATGTTATGTAGTATCTCATAAATTGAAATGACATGGAAGTAGAGATAAGAATATTTGGGACGATAATCTGAAGAAATGGAGCATACAAGAAAGGGATAGGGGATTGGGAGGGTAAATGCAATCAGATCTATGGAAGAAAGCCATTACTGTATATAATTAATAGACACTAATAAAATATAAGCACAGTAAATTTCAATTAAACACAATTCTATCAAATTAGATTTTTGTCTCTTTAGTTTTGAATCATATGTGACAGATATGAAAATACATGCCCAAACTGTGAAAGAAACATACAAACATACAAATGTAGTGAAGAGAATAATATATGTGCACTGAAGTTGTCTAGAACAGATCCATGGAAGAAATATAACCTTATCCTTAAAGTAACATCATCCTTAAAGATTTGGAAAGCATTAATTTTTCTGAAAATGCCTAATATAATCAGTATCTTGTCAGATTTTATGTCTTTTAGAATGCTCTCAGAGATAATATTAATGACAAACTGTATATCACTTTCTGTGACATAACAAAAAAGAAACAATTTGTTTACTAGTTGAATATGGTCATGAATATGTAAGAAAAAAAACCAGTTCAGGTGAAAATTTCCTGTTTGACACCAGCTTTTCATTGAAAGGTAACTTTTAGACATCAATGTGTTTCAGTAAACTGCTTGCACTTTCAGATTTATTTGGATCTATTGTAAATTCATTCAGCAAATATTTATTGAATGCATATGCTGTCCATTTTAGATTCAAAAGATTTTACAATGATAAAAGAATGTTTTTTCTACAGACTTACAATACTACAAAACAACAGTACAAAAAAAAGCAAGGTGAATATTGTAAAACAACTGATGCATTTGATAAGCAAATATGATGGATAAAATCAACAAAGGTGAGAAAGCAAATTGGAAAAGATAAAAATTAGTTTGCAATTCTACATTAGTCAAAGTGTCCTCTATAAGAGGCAATGGAAAGTCGGGTGGTGGTGGCACACGCCTTTAATCTCAGCACTCGGGAGGCAGAGCCAGGCAGATCTCTGTGAGTTCGAGGCCAGCATGGGCTACCAAGTGAGTTCCGGGAAAGGCACAAAGCTACACAGGGAAACCCTGTCTCGAAAAACAAAAAAAAAAAAAAAAAAAAAAAAAAGAGGCAATGGAAACAGCAGAGACAAGCCATCCCCATCCATGTGTTCTGAGGGAGAGAGGAGCATCTATGTAGAAAGAATAGCCAGTGCCTAAGTGAGGTGATGACTTGGACTTCTGCCCTACTGCAGCAGAGATGAGTTTGCTGTGGTCAGATTTTGTATTTCTTTGGTTGTTATGAAATGTTATATTGTTAAAACCATAGGGAGTTGTGACAGTTCCAAAGGACAAGGTGTTTCTCTTGTGTTTGACTGCTTTAAATTAATATATTTAGAGATTTTTTGTAATTGTTTCTATTTTTGAGGAATTATATTCAAGACCATCACATACTTTTTTGACTGTTATAATTTAAATACCCAGTTGGGGGGGTTTACCTCTAGAAGAATTACATGTTAATATCTATTGATATCAGTCACAAAACAAGAGAACAAGAGTGTAGCTGGAGAATTTTCTCACCGGGTCCCACCAAGCCCTGGCAGTCTGACAGCCCACTTATAAAATAAACACACAGATGCTTATATTATTTAAACTGTTTGGCCTAATGCCTCAGGCTTCTAGCTATCTAGTTCTTACATCTTAAATTAATCCATTTCTATAAATCTATACCTTGCCACATGTCTTGTGCCTTACCGGCATCTTCACATGCTGCTTGTCATGGCGGCGGGTGGCAGTGTCTCTCTCACTCAGCTTCCTGTTCTCTCAATTCTCCTCTCTGTTAGTTCCGCCTATACTTCCTGCCTGGCCACTGGCCAATCAGTGTTTTATTTATTGACCAATCAGAACAATTTGACATACAGACCATCCCACAGCACAAGAGTATGCATATATATAGGAAGACACATTCCTTAGCTTGGCTGTCAAATAATTTGTTAACTTTGGAAGGCAAGTAAATAAATAGGCCTAGGTTTACAAAGACAACTTTAGGAATATTGCTGTCAATGTGGCATGAGATGGAGTGGGAATAGGTGAGGTTTTTACTTTACGTGAGGTATCCTCCACAGTGGGTACATCAGGCAGCCTTGGAGTTTCCAGGTAGCACCTATCTATGCTAAACCAACAAGTAAAGATAGGAGGAATTATTTGGAATCCCCCAAATTCCAAGAGGGATTTCCTTCAAGTGGCAGTAAAAGTGCTGATGTGGATAATGTTGCAAACCAAAGCTTTAGAAAACAAATCCTCCATATTTTCCAAGAAAATACTATGAAAATTGGCAATGCAAAGACAGGCACACCCCAGATTTCTGAACTAATATATATGAGGTGTTAATTACCATGGATTAACATCCACACCAGCCATGGGCATAAAGAGTGATTCCAAGGCAAGTGGCTTCCAAATACCTTACCCAACCAGGAAGCAGATGGATTATCGCTAAGCACATGAATTTAAATGCAGCAACTCGATACACTTAAGGAAGGAAATGCTTCCAAAGAACTTCAGAAATATTCAGGTTTCATTTAGTTTTGTTTCTGAGATGTAGCAAGTGCTTATAAAAGAAACTACTTTTGGTTCTGTGTCTGTATGAAAGTGTAGTTAGTAAAGGTGAAAGAAGTATTTTTTGTTATCAGCTCCCACTTTGCTCTCCTCTTCCTCTAGAGGAGCCTAGAATTTTCTGTATCTGGTGTCTTTGTTCGTGGAAAGTCCCTGGAGAAATTGGGCAATAATCCACAACTGTAATAACTGCTTGGGATTTTGGAATGGAGGCAAGATCTGCTTCTGTTATCCTCACAAATATAATATATAATTTATATAAAATAAATACAATTTCTGTTCCCATTAGTATTTGGGAATAACTCAGGAATCACTTTCAGAGTCTTGTTAGGTTGGAGCTCCAAGGAGACAGGAATGAAACAGCAACCCAAGCCAACAGTAATGGAAGAGTACTGATCTACTGGGCATTTGTTTCACACGAAGAAGGTGACAGTGTCACAGTGGGATAGAATCCAATTTAAACAAGAGAAATATGTCTTACATGTCTCTCACCTTGAAAGCCTGAGTCAAAGTGGAATGAATTCAGAGAACAACTGCAAAAAGATTAGGAGATTAAGGCTGTGATGTATGTGGGGAGATTAAAACTGCACAAAGTAATGCATATTTTGGCAAGAAGAAAAAGGTAAAAAATCCACAAATTCACAAAAAATAGAAATGCCTCGGGAGAGGAATATTCATAGGTGAGATGTAAATGGAGAGCAAAAGGAGGTAGAAGAAAGTCTTTTTTGGAACATGAAAAATATGAGGAGGTCCTGTGTACTGTTAGATCTGGCTATGCCCCTAGGAATAATCTGAATGTCCTCATTCTCAGAACTCTGAGCATCCTGTATCAACCATGGGGAGCTTAGAAAGGGCAAGTCTTAGAATGATACTGAAGAATCACTCGTCCCTGGAGACAGGAGGAAAGGCAAAACTGGTGAAAGGTCCTTCTGGTCATGCTCTGGCTTGAGGAACAAGAGGCTAGGAAAAGAAGTTGTGAATTGGTTAAAAATTAAAACTAAGAAAAAAAATGAGTGAATGAAAGAAACTTACTTTCTAGCTGAAGTGAAATTTAGAATTAAAATAAGGAAAACTTAGGAATAACTGAAACCAGGTAATCTCCTATTGGACTTTAGAAACTGATATAACATTAGAATAAATCTTGAGGGTTCATGCTCCCAAGTAACATCATTTATGGACATAGGTAATTATGCATCAGCTTTACCGCCCATACTCCCTAAATCAAGTTTGGAGGAGAGTTGTAGCACTTACTACTTTTGAACACTGTAGAATGTTTTATTTAAGCCCCATACATCTAAACACAGTGTATAATCAAGTCTGTAAAAGCCTACAGTGGTATTGCATCAGTCTTTGCCAATGTGAACTAAATAATATTAATTTGGAGAGATGGAACATTAAGTGTTTTAATTCCTATGCCACTCTTCCCTGGCCCTTGATCCCTTCATCATATAGAGGTCAACACATGTGTTAGCTTCTGTGTCAGCCGTTGTTCTGGTAAGAATATGGAAAGAATCTCCACAATTAGTAAGAGAAGGGTGGGGGGGCAACAGAGGATCAGAGCTGGATTTTATCCATCTGTCCTCCTTCCTCCTTATGTTTGCTGAGAACCAACTGGAAGCCTCTGTACCTCATGCACAAAGGTCAAGTGCACAGGCTCCTGCTTAGCCAGTGCTCAGATGCCCAAGGAAAGCGCTCAGCTCCCATCATTCTGAGACAGAGCACATCTGCTCTGTGAATGCAGCTTTCCCTGACCTGGGGCATGGGAACCTCAGAACATTTCCTAACCCAGGTCTCATTAGCTTGCTACAATTAGATTACTGAAGAATGCAGCTGACAAAAGGCACATATTATTTATAATTTCCATTAGAAGTAAAGACTTCTCCAGACTAAAATTTCATAAGGCCATTTCATGTCATTTGTCACACAATTAATCTCTCCAGGAGGGTAGGAGCATGGTATAAAGAAATTATTGGAAATATTTGTATGCTAAGTGCTTAGTATTTTTAACTTCTTTTTCCTTTTAGACAGACATTCTTATAACCCTGCATTCAATAGGGCTAGCATCGGCATGTGAGTGTGAATGAGTGTACATTTGTGTGTATTTTGGTTAAGACTGTCATTTTGGCAAATAGGTATAATTTTTAAAAGTTGGAAATTCCTATTTTTAATTTTAGAGTAATAACTATAATGAGTTCAGGATAAGTGAGAGATATACTATGATTTACAATGTTTAGCTTATAAATAGTTATTCACAGCATTATAAGGGTTGTAGATTGGATTGTAAGGTAATTTGTGTGATGCCAAAGGTTTTTGACTGTGTAGAGAAGTTGCCAGGAGTTGCCAGTTTTCTCTCTGTCAAGTGTTTATATTTAGTCTTCACAGAAACTTCAAAATGTCTTATGATTTTATTGCCACACATGGATGTTCAGATAGCTGCCTCAGAGGAATGGTGCTAGGACTCAAAAAAGATGTAAGTTAGATAAATAAATTAGTGATGATTATATGACATGGGCTGCACTTTACTGTTTGAAATTTTATAAACACATCTACACACAGACATGTACAGAAACATGTGGTGAACTAGACAGTTATATTATGAAATGTGACTCTAACGGCTGGTTGTGTTGGCACATAGTTTATCCAGAACTCAGGAGGCAAGGTCAAGATCTCTATGACTGTGAAGACAGCTGGGTCTATGAGGTGAACATAGTGAATTCCATGTCAGCCAGAGCTACATAGTGAGACCAACTTAGAAAGAGTGGAGAGAGGAAAGGAAGGAAAGAGAAGGAGGAGAAGAAAGAGAGGAAGGGAGGAACTAACAAATGATGGAATGAAGAGGAAAAAGTAAGTTTTTATGTATAATAGGAAAAATTTAACTAATAGTTGTAAATATAAACAGCCACTGAGAGGAACGGAATGCACGAAAGTAGCTTCCACTCACACACTGAATTCTTTCTGTCTCATCCTCCACTGGTAGATTGAGAGGATTAGCCATTAAGTGTTCTTAGGTGAGTAAGGAAGTCAAAGATAGCTAAAAGGAATGACTAAAAAGAATATTCCCCCATGCTAAGCCTGCATGTCATTCTCCAGGAATAAATCCTAGCAAGAACAGACAAAGGCAGAGAAGTCATGAACTCAAGCCATACAGAAATGGAAGAGTCACCACACAGCACTACGATTCCACTGAATGGAGAACAACTCGTGCCTTTGTAGGTATAATTCCATGATGACTGAGAGGACATTAATGGCACAGGGATTCTTCCCTGATTTAATGATTTGTCTTTTCTTTGCTTGTATGTATCAATAATCCTTTACTGAAACTAGGGGATGGAAATATCCTAGTGTCTTTGTTATAGATATATATTACAGCTCTCATTTTAAATGTTTGTGAGTATTCTATATTATGGGTAAAGGTATATCAATGTAGTCATTACTTATGAGTTAAAGATCACTTAATAAATATTAAATATTGCCAATATGACAGACATTTTGATCAGTGTAAAGAATGAAGCATAAATGAACATAAATGCTGAGTTAATGGATGTATTTAGTATCCAAAACAAAGCCATTTAATATTTTTAAGATGAAGAAGTGCTTCCAAAAGGACACAGCATTTAAGAAAAGATAATAAATGTGTTCAATATGCACACACATGAACACAAAAGTCATTCTATTAGGTGACAGATATGTTATATAGCTTGATTATAATAAGAAATTCACAATATGTGCTTACAAGAGTAAAGTACATTATATAATTTTTAAATGATTCCGTGTGTGTGTGTGTGTGTGTGTGTGTGTGTGTGTGTGTGTACATGTGTACAGGTGTGAGCACATGTGTATGGAGTCCAGAGAGCAAGCATGGATGGCATTCATTAGATATAATTTACTGTTTATGATATTAAAAATAATTATTTAGTTAATTAGACTACAAAAATATCATGTGACAGTGAGATGGCTCAGTGGATAAATAGGAACATGATAGAAGGAAAGAACCCTGTTCTAAAACGTGTCCTCTAATCACCCCCTACAACATCCTGTGCCACTACCATCCAAAATAGAATGCAAGTAAAGATTTTTTTGTTTTGTTTTTCTTTTTAAGGAAAGAAGAATATCTTAGAAAGATAGAGCAAGGACATTAAAACATGGCAAAAATACCCCAGGAAACCTGTTCCCAGCTAGGGCACACTAAATTCTAGTTCCTTGACATTTTCCATCACACAGAAGACAAACTATCTCCTGGAAAGCCTACATCAGTTCAGTTCCCAGGGTCAGTGACCAACAGGTTCACATCCCCGTGTCTGATAAGGACGGGTCTTCTGCCTCACACCACGGATGCTGTGGTCAACACAGAATCAACACGGTTAAGATGAAATCCTTCCTGCAGGACACTCATCATCTAGTTGAAACAAGAAGTAGGGACCAGAGCACAATAATGAAAGGCACAAGTGTCCCAGAGACACAGAAAGTCATGAGATATCTCAGCAGGGAAAGAAACTATGAAGGTGCCTAAAGCATAGAAAATATTCACTCATTTATTAAAAGGGTGGGGAGAGAAGAAACAAGCATTACCTATACACTTTTACCTTTTCTTGGTATGTGTCAAATTGTGCACATGTACACACAAGTGCATACACCTATGAGCTTGCTCAGAGGCCAGATGTGGGTATCTGGTGCACTCCTCTATCTCCTTTCTTCTTATTCTTTGAGACGGGATTTCTCATGGAATCTGGGGCTAAGAGGGAGGCTAGAAAGCCATAGTCATCCTCCTGCCTCTGATCCTAATAGTGTGCGGTTTACAGGCACGTGCGCATGTGTGTGTGTGTGTGTGTCACAATGTTTATCTTTTTATATGGCATCTGAGGAATTGAACTTAGCTCCTTACACTTGTGCACCAAGCATTCTTACCTTCTTAGCCATTTTCCCAGTTTCTGAGATTACTTTGCATCTTAATAAACTTTTTCCAATGTATTTACTGGAGTCAATTAGTTTAATTATCCTTTTCAAGCATAAGGGTTATCATGCCTGGCAATTGGGAACTGTAATAATCTTTCATCAGCTAGTCCCACTCAATTTCACTGTCAATAAATATAACGGGAAGTTAGGTATCAACTTATTTGTTGAACTGTTTCATATAAATTATGGAATTTCACTCATCTATTTTCATAATCTAAACAAAACATAAGTTCAAAATAGTTGTGTTTGAAAACTAATGCTTGAATGCTGGATGGCATTTAACTTTTGAGGTGAATAAAAGGCTATGTGCATACTACGGAAAGACTCATGTGTTCAAATAATCCCACACATGAGGCTCAGTGCATGACTTTTGACCAGGAGGAAAGGACACATTTCAGCCACCTGTATTATATTCTTCTTACCTTTCTTCTTGCCTCATAGACATGCATAGCTGTCCTGAAGACACAGTAGGAAGTTTTCAAAATGCACAGGGACCAGTCTTCGCCTTCATAAGTCTGTATTGTTTATTTCACTTCATTCAACAAAGAGTTCACAGTATGAAAAAGTAAAAATTAAGCAGAGGTTAAACACTAGGTACAAGAATACCTACAGTTTACAAGACCATGTTGAGAACACCTTCTAGTCTTTCTATTCTCTTTTAACAGCAAACAGAAATGATGTAGTTCTTGTACAGTAGCTTGCATTCCATTACCTCATCTCTTCTTTCTAAAGGTAACTTTGATTTAAGGAGTATTATTGTATTGAAATATCAGTGAGTATAGATGCTCTTATTCCTGGATTTCTACTGGATTATTCCTTACTACAGTTGCAATATATTAAATTATAAAAATCATGGTGACCACAATTTACTTATTTTTTATATCACTGTCTCTCACTTTCATGTCAATACTGAGTTATAAAAAATATTATATATTCAGTACAG